>JAOTQJ010176983.1:0-23982 GCA_025642045.1 Solanum sejunctum
ACAAAAAAATCAAATTTCTTTGGGAATTACTGTAGCAAACCCGAGAGGTTCCACAAGTTTTTTGCTAAGTTTTTTTTCTAAGTATGAAGTGTGTTGATCTTGTAAGGATATACATGTATATATAGGCACACATGATCCACTTGGGCCAATCAAAAGCTCACACACACCTTGACCCCACATTAATTTTATCCTTAAGGACCCAACTTAGAGGAAATATTGTATTCGGTCCCAAACTTTATTAAATCGAACCAATCGGCTCACTTAGGCGAATCCTACATCGGCAGAAGAGGGGGAGTTTCTAGGTTATATTAGTAGAGCCTTGGATCTAACTTGTGAGGCATCTTTTGTGGTAACCCAAGAGGATAAATCCGTGCGGGTACGTGTGGCACCATCGCCACGGTGTCCAAAGCAGACAATACCTCGCAGTGTTGGGCCAAGTCGTTACATCGACAACAAAGTTGAACTATGAAGTTGCCATGATTCTTCAAGTTGTTAATTTGGTTTACAAGGTGCATGATATGCCAATTCACATTATCATGATCATTGATCATAACAACAAAAAGTAGTGAAGCAGATCCAACATCAACATTGACATAGCAATTGGTGATGCATCATTTGATCCTATTAAGGATTACTTTGGACTCTGCTTTGTTGTTTTAATAGTCTCCAAAGTATTCTGCGTAAGCCATGATTAGTTGACCTTTAAACATTTGACATTGATCCCAGGCTCAACCTTTCAATATAAAAGGAAAGTTAGTCCAGTGTTGCATAATGATTACTTTAGGAAATTGAATAGATAGCAATATTTTAATCTATTGAATGACAAGATTAATAATGTTGCTTGGACAGCTTTGATGTCTTCATATTTCTGACTACATCTAGATTTCCAAATTTTTCAATATATAATGAGAAGCAAATTGTAAATGAACTATATTTTTTTATTCCTCTCAACCACCAAATCATAAGAGTATCTCTTATTCTTCCCTGACCGATGATGATACCAAAGAATTTCGAGAAATAGTCCCACACAGCAGTGGCTAAGATTCCTTCCCTAAACAAATAATCAATATTCTCAATCTTTCCATCAAAGGAACAAATACGTTTTGAAGGGCCGAGGAATTCGTATCTTTGAAGTGCTTTCCTGTTCATGAAGAAAGAAATTAAGGAATTCCCTTTTGCCAGAATTTTGAAAATCATAAAGGTAGAGCTTTTGCTACTGTAGTAAATAACTCATTTTTACTCGTGTATATACAGATGGGAATGTCTTCATTGGGTTCCAAAATATCAGCATTATCAATTTGAAATACCAAATTTGTAAGAAGAAAAGCATGCAACTTAGTAAGTTTCAACGTCCATTAGTAATGAGGTTAGAAACTTTAAACTTCTTCGAATGATGAGTATTGAGAAAATGATTGACTAAAGGGTTTGAACCAAGCAAATTATCCTACCAAAAGCCTATATTTCCTTTAGCAATTTTTCAAGTAATAAAATTTCTCACAAAGGTTTCTAGAATCAATGAGCTTTTTCCATATATGGGATGCTCAGCATCCCCCCCCCCCCCCTTTTATATTAGATTAGATATAGGACAATATTTTTTTTTCAAAAATCTGTTTTCGAAGATTATTCTTAGTTCTAAAGTCCCACCAAACTTTGACACGGTAGCACCCAAAGCATGATTAATGTCTTGATTGACCTGAAGCCTAGTCCTCCTTCCAAATTAGGAAATGTAGCTTTTTTCGAGCAATGTAGTGGTGCTTCTTTTTTCCTTTTGTATCATTTCAAAAAACAAATATTAGCCATGAGTTTTTCAATCTAAGTAATAGGTTGGAGGAAAAATATTTTTAAATTTTCTTATCTGGTTAGTTAAAATATTACGAAAATGATTTCTCTATGGAATAGTTCATTAAAAATGACTTTCATAGTGGAAAAATAAATTGCATATGTAGCATTTCAAATTTATTGTCCCCTTCTCATTCAATAAACCCCTCCAACCCTATTCATTGACCAGCTCACCTCCTGCTGCCCCTGAGCCCCCACTTTCTAACCCATTCTGCCTTCATAGTGTTTGCTAGATAATATATGAATGCCACTGAGATAATATTTTTTTTTACTCACCACACAATAGAAAATAGCAAAGGAAATCACTTGTGTTCCAATATGTACTTTTTAGAAACTCATTTTTCTTTATGCCAAACACACCCTATACATGTAATGTTTAAAAAGGATATTTTTAAATCATTTACTTTCTCTCTATTAGGATTCCAATTACTTAGAACAAATTGATATATCAAATTAGGATCAAATGAGATTTTAAATATTCCTTATATAATTAGGTCAAGCAAAGAAAAATTCTTGAAAAGGAATGAAGTAATATTGTATTCTTGTGTTTCTTTAATTATCATCAAAAACTAACATCAATGGGATTTTCTTCTCTAGTAGAAAGCAGTCCCTCTTACTAGAAAAAAGACAGAGAGAGAAAGGGGATCTATACATTAATCAATTTGGATAAGAAGGAATTGTTCGAATAGTAATCATCCTAGGATTATAAGTTCGAATCACTAAAAGAATAAAAGGAATGAAGGTACACTTTAATATTTTAAAAAGTTAAAAAATTTGCTAAAATGATAAATATTAGATATATTATTATGGGTTGTAACATTAGATAATGTTAATTACAGATTTTAACAATTTAATTACAAGTTATAACAAATATATACATTATATCCACTCAATACAAATTTCATACTCAAACATATATCCCAACAGATTTGAGTAAGCAATTGGTATTGAATGGTATAATGTATATATCTATTATAACTTGTAATTAAATTGTTAAAACCCATAATTGTTATAACTTACAACTCATTATCTAATGTTACAACCCGTAATAACATTCTAATATTTGTCATTTTAGTAAATCATTATTTAAAGTTTTCCTTCATTGTATTTCAATTTTCAGAAATAATAATGGGCTTTTCTTTAAGGAAAGTCCACTATTTAAATATGTCAGAGATAAATGATTTCATCTGTTTTGCAAATCACTATAAACTCACTAGTTGATTGATTTTCTTTCTTTCGATCAGTACTCTTCAATGGCTTCTGATTTTATTAGGTCATTGCCTCATCGGAATGATGACACGTTGGGCTAATATACAACGAAAGAATGTGTAAGCACTTTGATTTCATGCTTTATATGATGAAAATGAGTAAAAGGTTAGAATTTGTCCCTCATTTTGTGTAGTATGAAATTGTACGATCATGTTTTCTCTAAGTCATTTTTTTCATGAGGATATCTCCCATTTAAATATAATTTTTATTACCTATCTTTAAATCATTTATAAACTACGTTGAATTGACAATAAGTAAGTATTACATATAAATTGTTTATGTAAATGCGAAAAAAAATAAATCAATACTAGTAGATATTAACGGTTCATCCCATACAAAGCCAAGAATTATAAGACACATATACATATGATGGTTATAAATTATAATTATACATAACACTTCATGTAATATTCCACAGTAGTGTACTTAATCTCTGGATAGAGTGAATGCCTCTTCTCCTTCTCCTCCTATTTCGAAATTTGCAAGGCATCCTTCATAGTATATATGATAATAGTGACACAATCCAACTTCTTCTGCATACTCAAGCTCTGCGGTTTTTATGTCCAAACAAAAAAAAGTCCAATTTAGTTTTGGTAGTTTGTTAATTTGAGAAGTACCATCAAATTAATTGAGACAAAAGGGAGTACAATATGAGATTTCTTAGATAAAATAGATCTTACCCTTCATGGGAGCCAAAAATTCTTTCTTTGAACAGAATTGATTTTTTAAGCACTTTGCCAATTTGCTTTTCTCATATTTGAACAACTTCTCTTTGATAAAGTATGTTTTAGGAGGCCATAAAGTGTTTTATTGAGTGTCCTTGGATCATTTATTGCCTTTATGGTATATGTTGTGATATCATCTTTGTCCACATAAATTGCTGCTAAATTAAACCAATAGATATAGTGACCAATTCACATTGTCTTATTTCTAATATAATAAGTTTAACAGAAATGATATAAATAAGTGAAACTTTAAACAAAAGTCGTAGATAAATCTTAGCTTTTTTCAAAGTTTGATGACATATCTGAACCTTTTTTTTTAAATATTATTTAATTAGTGACATGGCCTCTCATGGAAAAAATGATTTTGAAAAATCAAAACTTTTTTCAATTAATAAATAATTAATGACGCGGATGAGCCTGAAATAATATATAAATGAGCCTTTTCTCAAAATTGTATAGCATATCTGAGTTTTTTTCTTTTTAATATTACAAATATCATTATTACCTTTTTGATTGTCATCTCCAAGCAAGACAAAAGATTCTATTGAAGGAAGGATATGACCAATTTGGTAAACGCTACCAAAAAAGTAACCAACAAAGGAATTAGCAGAGACATAAGTAAAAGGAATGGTATCTTCTTCAATAGCTTTCCTCACCACCATTTTATCATCAAATGTGATTGCATTTTTCATTCCTGTTGGATCTGTTCCAAACTCAGATGGCAAGAATCTCTGTACATCTTATTAAACTATATCAAAATTCTTCCAATTACTAAAGTCAGGAATGATCAGCTTAATTATCTAGAATGAATGACACTCAACTAGTAGAAATTTATTTATTTATTTATTTATTTCAAAAGTTAACCAGATGACTCAAACTAATTGCTTCAAGCAAGTCATTAAACCATTTTACCCTTACACTGATAAAAATGTTACTCCCTTTGTCACATTTTATGTGACACTCTTTTCTTTTTTGTCTGTCCTGAAAAGAAGTCACCTTACTTAAATTGAAAACAAATTACCTTTAAAATTCCATATTTTCCCTAAATGAAATGATTCTCAGCCACACAAATATTTAAAAATGACTTTGGATCACAAGTTTCAAAAGTCTTTATTAGACGAAGGGAATATAAAATATATTGAAATAATTAAACATTAAATATTATTATTATATTATATGAACACAAATTTGAAATTACAAGCTTTTAATAAGACAATTGGTACTAAAAACTTTTATTTTTCTTTTGTTAAATACAAGAGTCAAACAAATACACTAAACAATTTTATTTTAGCATGCTGAGAATTTAAAAGGTTACAAAAACTATTTTATCCAAATTCATCTTATTGTATTTTGACAGTCATTTTTTTTATTTAATTGAATTATGTAATTAAAGTAATAAATGAATGATAATATATTTCTTTCTTTTCATTAAATATTCGTTTATAGCTCATATCTAATTACATATTCAATGTATACTCTAATATTAAAAACTTCCATACTTTTCATACTCATAGCCTTCAAATATTAACTTTAAAAACTTAAGCTATCTTTTGATATTCCTCCATTTTTATCTATATAAAAGTAATCTTTTTTGTCTAACCCCTACTCAAGATTATCCTATTCATTCTATACTTACAGTAGTGAAGCCTTATATGATTCATGCTTTAATTTGGCTTAATAGAGAAAATTCTTGAATTGTGATTGATTATAGGAGAAGGTATCGACAAGTACTTGAAAAATTATGTACTAATCATATATTTCTTTTTCTCATGCATATTATTACGATTAAAGTCTTAAGAAAAATGTGTATTGTGCGTATTGTAATTTTTTTTCCTCTATAGTTGTATAGCTTTTTGTGTTCTCTCTATTAATAAACTTCTTTAAGTCATAAGTTTGTATATTTGTTTGGGCTTAATTTATCCATTTGTAACTTTGTTAGAACTTTGCTAACTACTAATCAAAATTTAAAATTTACTGTTAGTTTACTAAAAAGAATTAATTCTAAACATTAAAATACATCCCCCGTTGGTATTTCTCATCCAACCTTTAAAGATCTATTTGTAATTATTACGTTTTATTACTGGTTTTGATAGACTTTTAATGCAAATCTATAAAAACAGAAACCAGAATTCCATAAAAAGTTTAATAGTACACATTATCAAACTCTTCATCAATTGTTTTACTTTGATATTTCCAGCTTCATTGATGGCATCCACAAGCTTGAGTTGAAGCAAAATATGGTGGCTACGCATATGAACGCCGGAGATGGCACAGATTACAACGTCGATGAGTTTAACCACGTCGACGAGGCTCTGATGATCGTTGAAAGAAGTAGTTGCAAGGTGAGCACCCTGCATCTTAAAAGAAATAAGCATTTCAACTTTCTCTATGTCAACTCCTATTTCTGGACGTTGCAAAATTTATGTGATGTCCATTTTCTAAACTTGCTTTAACCAATCTCTTCCCAAGGTAACCTGTTCCTCCAACTATTAACACTTTGCTTTTTCCCATCTCTCTCTACATTTCTTCTTCTTTTTTCTCCTGCAATATATGGATATATATAGTTATGATATGATGGATATTTCATATTGCCTATTTATAGAACGAATTTGTGTCTGTGTACAGGAAAATGTTTTTTCTTGGAAAATAAGTCAAGTTTCTTATTTATTGTTTCAATACTGTATATGGTTAGTAAACAAAAAAACATTATTCCAAAAGCATAAAAGGTAAAAATGAAAGTGTTCGCTATACATATCAGAAGGTACTAATTGAGCTGGCTATTAATGACTAGTTAAAATAACACGAATGGTCTAATCCCTTATTTGATCAAATCGCTCTTAGAAAGATAAAAAGCAGATTCTCATAGTTCAGAGCCTAGCTCCAAACAACTTCTTCTAAGTGAGGTGAGGTACTTCTTTTGATTTGAATTGGGGGTCAGGGAATGGGTTGGTCAAGGAGTACGGGTGGGGGCATTTGGTAAGTGTGGAGTACATAGCAGCGTAGCTTCATAGACCCAACATGGAACGCTCGTATACTCTTCGTCGAAAAATTATATTAAAAATATGTGTCAAAGAATCTTTTTTAGATGTATATATTAAAGTTTAAATTTCCTTTGCAAATTTTCCAGTTGTCACTAACTGGAGGGAATAATGAACTTTAAATGTCACCTCTGGAACTTGTTTTTCATATTTTCATTAAGAAAATCATTTTGCTCATTTTTAATAAATATGTTTTCTTTAAAATAAAAAATCAAAAGATTTTGATCAACCAAAGATAGAAAAAGTGTAAGATATTTTATCATATCAAACGCTCCCCTTAATTTTAGTTTTTTAAACTTTTCTGTTGTGGATCTGTCTTGGAGTACAGGTCTTCTTTCTTTAGACTATATAAATTTTATTCCTTTTTGTGGGACACAAAAATGTTTTTTTTTTCTGATGAAACTAAGACACGAAGCTACGACAACATACTTTCTACTATTGATATACATAATTTTCCTTGATTTTAAGTAAGCTTTTGTTTGCTTATTAATTTGCAAGATTACCATGACTACCATGTATATTCAATGGACTCTCACAAATTATATTCCTTTTTACGTTCATACCTTCCGCGACAGGTTAATTTGCTACTCATATTAACGTTCATACCTTCCGTGGACTATCACAAAGTATAGTCCTTTTCACGGAGGACCAGATTACCATGACTACCATCACTATGTTGGGGGCCAAAGCCAGAGCAATTTTGCTTCAGTTTTCACTTACTGTGACTACATTTATGGAACTGATAAGTTGATTTCAGTATTGTGGGTGTTTAATTCAGTTTTCACCTACTGTGATTACATTTATGGACCAGATTCTTACATATGTTGCTTCTTATCTCACAAGGCTATCGCTATCAAAAGAAGGTCCTCCAGCAGGTATTGCTACTGTGACTTCTTTTGTCATTCAGTAGTTTTAGGGATAAAGTGCTGACTTCTAGGATATTTTATTATATAAACACCATAAGCTACCCACAGTGGTTGTTACTTGTGGTAAATAATAAACCATAAGCTTTTTCCATATGGTTCAAGTTGACGAAGTTGTAGGTGTTAATGCTTATATTTGAATCCGTGCGTCTTTGCCAGAATGATGTATGCCTTTTAGCTGATGATGTTGTGTTTCTGCAGATAAAGGGAGTTTCAAATGCCAATGGTGAACAAAATGGAGGTTCAGCGACATTTGCAAAAGATCGCAAAGATGACTCAAGTCCTAAATCTTCTAAGGCCTTACACTGTAAAACACTCGGAAAGCATCATTTGTTTAGTTGACCTTATCTGCTGTTCAGGATGTGTCCAAGCACTAGGTATAGAACTGTCAATACAGGTTGATCCACCCAATTGGGGTTTAGCTCATACACGCTTTGAAATTTGACACGTCAAGCTGGACTAACCCTTTATTTTATGAGCTAGAAAATACCTAGACCAGCCAATTAGTACATGGGTCGTGGGCGTTGCTAGGTCAGCCCAAATTTTTTATGAATATATTTTTTAAAATTTTTACATTACATTATAATTTAAAATTATTAAAATAAATAGTAATAAGATAATATTAAATAGTATTACGGTTACTATTACTCCCCCTGTCCATCTTTACTTGTCTATTATACTATCTTGAGATGTCCAACAATATTTGTCCATTTTATGAAATCAAGAGATAATTCACACTTAGTTCCCAGTTTATCCTTATCATTAGTTATAGCTATTTTCTTGTTAGTTTTTTCAAGATATTATATTTATTATATTGAAAGGGTGATTTAGTAAAATTACCATATTATTTATTGTTTCTTGGTTCATGTGCAAAGTCAATAAGGGACAAGTAAAGATGGACGGAGGAAGTATGTATTATATAAACATAATTTGTATCTAAATTTTAATATTTAATTTTAAATAAACTTTGAGTTTGAACTCGTATTATTTTTAATACTATATTTTATTTTTATTTGTAATTATTTTTTAATTCGGTCTAGGGACTGGCCCAACCCATATTGCAAAAGCCCCGCAAATCAGCAGACTTATTAAGGTTGGGCTAAAAAGCCCATTGTTTAAATGTGCTCCAAAAATTGTAGCTCATCCTTACTAAATCATGGGTTTAGACCAAGCCAGCCTAACGGGACTAGCCCATATTGACGGATCTATAGGTAGGAAGTTTGCCTCCTGGTGCTTATAGTAACTACCTCTAGGGTAGTGGTATATTCCTTTTTACGTTCATACCTTCCGTGGCCTCTCACGGAAGCCTAACCTGTCATTGTCTTCTTTTATAAACGTTAAATATGAACAAATATGAGAAGGTAACTTAAGGAGATGTATGACTTGTACTTGGGAAACATTACTCTATTTGATAGGGCAACTTGTAGCTTCTCTTTAAAATCAAGAAAGGCTTATTTAATACATTTGATATGTAGACTAAATTATTACAATTTTATGGTATTGAGATTATAGTTCTGGAATTAACTAATCTTATTTGGGAGGATGTAAATAATCTGATGGAATAAGATGAAACATTTCATGACAAAGAATTTTAGCGAAAAAACATATTCGGTGTGTTGAATTATTGTCCAAGCCACCTTGAGAAATAAGAAGGACAAACAATTCATCCTTGTACACAAAAATTCCAATACATTAGTACATGGGATTGGTCATGATAGTAGTCGTTAAAATAAGCTAAATTATATGTAAACTCCTCTTTAACATTATTATTTATTTTTTTAAAATTTAATATTATTAAATATCTAATAATCCTGATAGAGTAATAAAAATGAACAAGTTGCGTGCTGCATAAGAGTGTTTCACACCATTTTTCTTTGTTTAAATTTAGATTTGTTCTTTTCCTTAGTCGAATCTGATATGTCATTCCCTTTTTTTCCACACAATTTCTAGTTTGACTACTTTCTTGGATTGATTGGTAGAGTTCTAATTTTGGGTTCTTTCTTTATTTCATTTTTTTGGTAATTGATGGTAGGTTCTATAGCTTAAGGCCACCATGCCACTGCCGGAGAAGTATGGAGTCACGAAACCTTTGTCTCTTGTGAGGCCTACAGAGGCAAATCTTCAATTTTGCCTCTATGTAAACTCTTTTTATTGTTTTTGTTGGTTCTGAACTCAATTTTGCCAATGAATTTGTACTGAAGTTGAGTTGTTGTTGTTGTTGTTGTTGTTGTAGTAGTAGACTTGTAGTGTTTGAAGGAGTCAAAGTTGTATGAGAGCGAGGAAGAGACAGCAAGGAGAGAAGAGGAGTCGTATCCGATTGATCAGGTGAATTTTGAAGCTTAGTAGTATTAACTTAATCATCTGTTGTTTTGCTTTATTTTTACATTAATTTTGATTGCACAAACTTTAGCTTTTGCATCAGTTGTTAATATGTGTGTTGGTTTATAACTTATGTTGTATTATAAGTTCAATGTTTGTGACATATTGGGAATTATTTTTTTTAATGACAAGGAGAACCCGCAACTACTACTTTTTGGATGCGCACAGGGTAACCCGCTCATATGCAATAACTCACAAATGACATTGGAGAGGTAATTCGCATTAGGCAAGCCCAGTGCGACGAGCTCAATCCAGAGGGCAAATCTCATACTTTCGCTCGAACGGATTTTTGAACTTGATACCTCCATTATTGAATTCCCAAGCTCAAACCATAGGATCACTCCGAAGGGTATATATTGTGAATTGAGCAAACAAAAGCACTTAAATATATTTTTGTTTTGGGTTGGATTGTTGATTATTAGCTTTCCATTACAACCTTTGCCTTAGGCAAGGTTGAATAAGTGAAAAATTTTGTTTATTTATTAATTATGTCTTGAATTTTCCCTTGTATATCTTAGAAAAATTATAATCCCTATTAGTGTAGGAAACCCTTGTCCCAATAGATTTGGAAAAAGAATATATTGTCCTTCTAGGATTAGAAAATACTTTTCCTTAGAGATTTGGGACTAATTGGAATCTATAGTTAAGGGATATAGTTTGGGATTCTAGAGTATGACAGAGAATCCACAATATAGTCCTAAAGGCTTGAAAGCAGTGTAAACTTCTTCTTTTTCATTTATAGAGGAAAATTGATTCTGTCTTTGCTGGAGGAGTAGGCATAACTGAACCTCATTAAATCCTTGTGTTATTTTTCTTCTCTATTTTCTTTATTTGTAATTGTGTGTTAGTTTATACATGGTATTTTCACAACAACATTCTTGTTGAGCCCTGCAATTTAACAACTTTTTCCTGAGAGCATTGCTCATAATCATGATTAGTACTATATTTCTTAGTGCATTGCCACTCACTCTCACATGCAAAAAGAACCACACAACATTCATTAGGTCCACATGATAAGTATTTAATTTAACTAGTAATTTTCTTTTGAAAGATGTGTTTTATTCAACTCTATTTTATTGTAGAATATTTTGAATTGCTGATTATTTAATGTCTTTGAAATGAAAAATAAAAAGCGCAGATAAGATTTAGAGGATTTTCAATTTTAGAGGCACTATTCAGATTGTGACAACTGAAAATGTGTGAAAGAATTGTTCATTTTTCTTTTTTTTGTTGGGAGGGGAGGGGGCCGGCGAGAGGGGTTGTATGACTTGAATCAGTGTTGCTGCGCTAAAACTTATCTTTTGTGCTACATTTTTAATGTCTTTTCTAGTTTGAGTTGAAATTGCAAGATATTTGGCAAAAATATGTATTATACAATTTATAATTGTCGTTTCATCAGATAATTTGTTGTAAATATTCTTATTGTTAAAATTGACAGAGTATTAGCTAATGAAGATGCTTGAAAAGCTGTATAAAGTAATTTAGATTAATATTATGTTGAATATCTTCTTCAAAGATGGACAAAGATCGATACTTAGCTTGTCCAACCTGATTAGACACTATGAATATAAAAAATAAATAAGGGAGTGTTTAACTCTTAAATGAAGGATAATATGAAAATTAGAGTAGTAATAAGTATCTACATGGATAGAAAGTTCTACTGGAATTGATTATACTTTCCATGACAAAACTCCCAAGTATAAACTTCAATATGTTTTAACTTCACTAACCTTCATATCTATTGCCTTTTTTGCTTTCTCAATATCGATTCTTTGTTATCAAGAAGGTACTTCAGCATTCTAAAGAAATAATAATAATTTTTGTTATGTATATATAATCTAAATACTTGTTCCAGTAACAAAGTGGAAGCTAGGCGTAATGGGTAAAGTAGTTTCCATGTGACAAGGAGGTCACAAATTCGAGTGTTCGAAACAACCTCCTAAATAAATGTTAGGTAAGAATGCATATGGTAATGTTGATTCTCTGTGACAAAAGAAGCTGAGTGGAGTATTTTGATAGCATCTAGATCCTGTTCATTACCAAAACCAGAAAACTTAATAAGAGTTTCACTTAAGTTGGATCAAGAGTTGGTCAGCTTCTAAATTTCTTGTTTTTTCTTTTGAACATGCAGGAAAAAAATTGTGAAATTTATGGTGATGTAGGTTTTCAAGAGGTAATTATTACTTGCTGCGAGTGTAAAAATGTTATGGTGCACCAGTAAGTTCTCACTATCTCTCTCGATTTTTAGCTAGAAAGGGCAGCCAAACTAGCTGAGAGATATGACTTTCTGATATGTACTTGCTTTATTGCCTTGTGCCATATTTATATATTCTTCGTTGACCTCAAACATTGTCCAAATCCCTAACATCTTCTTTTTTGGTTAACTTAGCGGCCATTTATACGGAAGATGTTGATCTTTTGCAGAAAGGGTTGTGCCTTTTAAAGAAATAGCTAGTCAGATTATCAACTTTGGTTCTTTCTTTTTAGAATCTTAATTAGGGATGAAAAGTGGAATAGAACTAAAAGCCTAAATTGAAGTGATATTACCAACCAAGAAATGTCTGACTTTCACGGGTCAGACATGTTGTTCTATTCACCAACCAAGAAAGATGCATTACTTTTCATGGAGCTTTGCATTCAAGATTTTGCTGCAGTGACAGCATTGAGTTGATATTGGGGGATTTCAAAAGGAAATATACTGGTCACTTTCATGTGGACCCCTTTCCATATAATGGAATCTTCATTCTGGATTATACGATTGAAGCTCTATAGGTTCTTTGTTAGCTCAATAGCTCTAGTGATTTGTGACCTCCCAATCATTCAATAGTATTCTAAAAGAACAGTGCCATCCTTGCAAACTCTAAGTATCCTCAATTGTAGCCTCTAGTTACATGCTTAGATTAAACATATCTGAAAATAGCTCTTTTAGAGGGCTATGTCCTAGCCCATTGTCATGATAAAAGGAGATTCGTTTTTCATTCCCCATAGAAAATCTCACATTTGTCATTAGATTTAGACATTGAGCTTTGATGGATCCCCATATACATATCTATAGCAGGGTTGGTGTTCCACAGAGTTTGATTATGATTGTTGTATCTCTATAACCATTTTGAGAGACAGACTCAATTATGAAAAAATATGTAACATGGATTAATCTATCCGTAGTTTATATCTTGAATTTAAGTCTAACTTGTATCTTGCAGGCATCTGAAAAGTCACAAGCACTATTTCATTGGCATAATATATATCATACACTTGCCTTTTATTGTGTAGGTTTTCTTCATTAGAAAAAGAACAGAAAATAAAGAAAGAGAGAGATATAAGCCTTGATAATTTATTTTTTTTATGTACTTGCCTGAGTTTTCTTGATGCATACTTTAGTGTTCATTAAAATCTTGAAAGGCTGATCTACCCTTCAAGATTTGATTTTTTTAAGAAGATTGTTTGATAATTCTGGAGCCGCATCTCACTTTGAGTCTTATTCTTGCAGGATAGAATGGCAAACACTTTCAGTTGGATGTGTTGAAGGGGAAAGCAACAAAGTTATTGATAAAGAGATAGACATGATAGAAGGGGAAGATATCTAACATGGAGGGCTATCAAATGAGGTTGAAATAGAGATAGACATGACAACTAGATAAAATGTAGGAACATTAGACATTATTGTTATCTCGATAATTACTAAAAATAGCTTTTGTACCTCTTTAAAAGAAATCATTATTGCTGCTATTTGCGACGGGTCTCAATCAGTTACTCCTTTGGTTTCAAGAACCTCCATGGGTAGCAATGAATTGCCTTTAGTAATCAAAAGTGAGTTAATATATGGACAAAAGAATCATAAATTACTATATTGAGTCATTAATAATACAACTTTTCATGAAATTTAACTTAATATTATTATAAAAGTCATAGTTTATGTAGTATTAAAGAAACCCATTATTTATTTTCTATGCCTATTTTTTAGTTAGAATTGTGTGATTTCCTACATTATCTCTTTGCATTCTCTTCCTCTGTATATCCACTAACTTGTCTTCTTCGGCATTTGGCCTCAGAGCTACCAGTTTAACATCCATTATCTCTTGTGTAACTAAATTCCTTCTCAAATTATCAACTTTCTTCTCAATCTGGACCAGATAGATATACTCTTTATCTTTAATTTATTCCAGCTTGCAATAGTAATTGAATTATTTCTTCTGCATCATTTTTAAAGTTAGCATTACAAGTTTAAGAGCTTACCATATGCATTATTTTTCCCTAGTAATTTAGTCAATAGTAACGATTTATATAGTTGTATGCCATATGGTCTAACCTTCTCAATAGTGGATTTAAGTTATTAATGGACAATGTAACCCAAAAGATATTGGGTAATATCAAAAAGCACCACACAGCTGTGTCGTTATTCATTATAGACTATGGAGGAATTTTGCACAATTTAGAATCTGTTTGACTTATGACTGTTGAGTAAATCAAATTTTAGAATTGAACTCACCGCTGGGTATACTCTATATTCTCTCTATTCCAATTCCTGCTATTTGCAGAATTACCTCTAGTAGCATTTTTCGCATGATGATTCATCTTTATTTATCGTATTGGTAATCTTGCCATTGATCTTTACGTAGGTTTTCTAGTATTATTATAATTATGTGAATTATATTCCTGTCATGTACATTAGTTAAGGTTGTATACAAAAACTTACCAACAAGCTTCACTTCCTTGGCTCTTTTCATTGCCTTGCTTAGTTAAGTCCGAGCATCTGGTGGCTGAAGGGACAATAAGGTTGTATTAGAAAAACTGAAGCCAAGACACTTATTTAGCTCTTGGAAGTATTACAACTCTAATTAACTTTTTGCTATATCTCAATACTATGCATATGTCAACAATTCTAAACTATGCAGTACAACACTTTTTCAAACCAATTTCAAAGAACATGTTCTCCAAATCCAACATTAGAAAAAAAAAGACCATGACCAAAGAACAACCAAAGATCCAACTTTTGGCTAAAACAAAATGCCACTGTCAATTCTAATTAATTATCAAAAAGAATTGTTTTTGTCTTTCCACTGTTTACATTTCTTTCCATTCTTATGATGTTTAGTAGCTATTAAAGATGTCTAGATAGTTTTGATATATATAAAGTTTCTCCATAGATTGTGCAGCCAAGAGCCTAAATATCATAATCGTCATTAAGTATATATTCAAGCGACATATACCTTTCAGTTCCCGTGATGATTCTTGTTTTTAGTAGATGATGCCCTATTCCAAAGTCGCGGAGAGCCCAAAATCAGCGATCTTGGCAATTCCATTGGTGCCTATAAGAAAATTAATACTGGCAAGCTTTATGTCATAGTGAATAATTCCACTGTTGTGTATGCAATTAATCCTTAAAAGAACATTCTTCGTGCTATTCTGAAATAGTGAATAATGTAAGGGAGTGTTTGAACATGTCAAGTATTAGGACTCGGATGTTGTATCATATCATTGGAGCTTGAAAATCTCAGATTTGAGGAGTTTTGGACCAACGTGATGCTCCATGAGAGCCCTCACGGTTCGAGTGATGTCACACGACCCATGTGAAGCCTCTCTAGAGTGGCCTTTGGAGGATATTTAGCCCTTAAACGTGGTATTTTATACTAAGCCACACCAAACTTGGACTCCTCACAATCCATGTGACATTTCACGGACCATGTGGTGGGCCTTTTGGTGGCCTTAGCTTGAAATCCCATATGTTTTGGAGCCAAGTATTGTCACATGGCCAAGTACATGGCCCGTGTAGAATGACACGACCCGTGTGGCCTCCCGTATGGCTTTCGGAGTGAAAATATTTCTAAGTATTAAATCACCATCTCGGAACGTCGTGAAAACTTTTTATTTTTTTCCTAAGTATAGAGGCATGGACACACACGGACTGTGTGACCTCACACGGCCCGTATAGCCCTCCGTGTGGGTGAATTTGTCAAATTTTTCTAAGTATGGATTTTCTTTTCGGACCTTTGTCAAGAAAATTTTTCTAAATGTTGGTTCACGAGCAAATATACAGTCCGTGTAGTGCATCACGAATCGTATGCCGCTCCGCTGAGACGAAAATACTCAATTTTTCAACTTGTTTCATGAATGGAGATTTTGTAAGTATAGTTTATTCTAAGGGCCTTTTGTGACTTGCTAAGCTATCTAAAGACTTCCTAATGACCTAAACCTTATTCTTATCATTCAAATTCATTCCTCACATTTGAAAATTTTCTCAAGTCTATCTCAAAAGCACTCTAGTAGGAATTAAATTTGGATTAATCAAGGAAAGGGTCTTTCTTCACCACATTCTTCTCACATTCTTCTTCCTAAGACAGGTATGTGGGTTTTGATTCTTGGTTCCTTTCAACCAAGAAGACCCAAATTCTTTTCAAGTAATTTTCATAAATTTTAGCTTACTTTAAACAAGAATTTTCAGTATTTTGATTTCTTATATTTAATTAATTTATGAGTTGTGTTTATTTAATGATTTTAAGTTGATTTAAGCCCTATATGATGGTTTGCATTGAGATTATGAAGTTATTAAAGTGCATGTCTCCTTCAAAGCTTGATTTATGCATAGATAGTCTATATTATGATTTCAATGTGAATTTTACTAATGTCTGCACTTGAATTTTATAATCTATTGTTGTTTAAAGCTTGAATCCATGTTACTCATGCTATTCTCACCTCATACATAGCATATGCATTCATGATCATCGGATTTATGAAATTGAATAGTGGGTCAAGCTCACATATGATTTAAAATTGAATTGGTGGGTTAAGCTCACTCATATGGTTATGACAACAATTGTTCACATAAATATCTATTAAATTTTGCTCATTAAGCATATTGGGTGTTTACACCTCATTTGGATATTGTGAATAGGCTATTCCTATGCATGAGAAGCATGATATGAAATGTGATTTGACATTTGAGCCTAAGTATGAGTTCTTATGAATGATGTTTGGATTTTAAGCCTAACTATGCATTTATGTGATTTGAAATGACTTGCATCTCTCTTGAAATCACGTATATGTATATATATTCTTGTGGTATGATGAATTATCACCGATGGATTGGGGGCATTAGGTCTATCCGTAAGGGTTCCTCTCCTTTTCCTTGAACTTTATGCCAGCAGAGGTATATGTATGCGGTAACCTTCACCAAAATGGGAGGCCCGAAAGGTGCGGTTACAACATTGATATGATATGATAAAATTATGAAAGTCCTATTTTCTATGGTGTTTTATCTATTTTATTTACTTTGACGGTGAGCCCAGTGTAGGTCTTGACCCCTAACCTATGTTATGTTTAGAGGTATTGTTGTACATCTTGTAAACTCCTTTACGATTATGTGCTAAGTGTTATGATTGGAGGTTATGTTTATGACTTTGGCTATCTATTGGGTATTGTTATTCAAATTAGTTGTGATCCATATGATATGGTTATATGTGTGATGTGAAAAATCTTAAGTCCCAGATTGTTCCCATAGAACGAGTCATGCTTACCATCTCTTAGTGTTTATGTACTAAATTCTTTGTGAATTCATGTTACTCTTATTCCCTACGACATCCCCATAGGGTAAGTACTATTCTCCCCCCTTTAAAATTATGTGTTTACTATTTGTTTATGCTTTCGAACCGATAATGTGAATATGGGTATTTTGAGGCTTGTTTAGGGACTCTCGGATTCCCATTCACCATTTCACACCTAGAACCTAGGTTTGGGTCGTGATAAGCTTGGGATTAGAGAACTAGGTTTGTATTGGAGTCCAACATGCTGTGTCAAGTAGAGTCTTATTCATGGTGCGAAGTGTACCATGCCTATAAATGGGAGGCTATGGCAACGTTCTAGGAATTATCTGACTTCTTCAAGTCTTATGTCATGCTATGAATCATATATTTGGTATCTTTGTCTTGATGGTATCCTTGCTCCATTATAGAAGATGTCTTGAGGAAAATCTCCCCTACCAAGATCGGCCCCGGCTAATGAAGGTCAAACACCTCAAGGGCCTATGGAGGAGCCTATCTCTAATGGTGAATTTCGTACGACCTTTGTTATGCTTACCTAGGTGGTGACTTCTCAGACTAGGTAGGTTGACATTCCTCAAGATCCCACCCCGGCTTCTACGGTGAGGGATTTCACCTAGATGAATCCTTTGAAGTTCTATAGGTCGAAGGTTGACAAGGATACTCAAGAGTTCATTGAGGAGCTCACCAGGGTGTTGACTGTTATGGGTGTCACATCTGAAGAGAAAGTTGAGTTGGATTCTAATTAGCTGAAAGATGTTGCCCAGGTGTGGTACACCCAATGGTCGATGGATAGGGTTTGTGGTAATGCTGTCAATTGGGAGGAATTCAAGTTTTTCTTTTTGGATCATTGCTTTCCACTTGAGCTTAGGGAAGCCAAGATATCTGAGTTTACCAACCTCAAACATGGTTGTATGAGTGGGAGGGATTATTCCTTCTAGTTTACAAAGCTCTCTAAGTATGCTCCTATGCTTGTGGCTGATTCACACAAGTTCATTTTTGGTTCCTTTGATTTGGTTGTGAAAGAATATTATACGACTATGCTTATTTGGTACATGGACATCTCCAAGATCATGACATAGGCTAAACAGATTTAGGGAGAAAAGCTTAGGTAAAGGAGGGTGCATGATACTACGAGGGCATGTTATGATAATGGGTTCTCTAACTTCAAGGGTGGTGGTTATGGTCACTTTCAACATAGCCAAGGTTCTAATGCTCGGATTGCTAATGCTAGGGTGTATCCTCTTAGGGCACAAGTTGGAGGTGGGCCAATGCCTCCTCCATGTGCTACTTGTGGGAAGAATCACTAGGGTACTTATTGGAGGAACTTTGGTGCATGCTATGGGTGTGGCGACAAGAACCAGAAGTTTTGATTATCCTAAGGCTGCTCAGAGAGGTCAAGATCAAGTGGATCAAGGTAGGCAAGGTCAGCAAAAGGGTCCACAAGGTATTTCTTTGAGGAATAACAACTTTTATGATCTTCATGCATGCCAGGAATTTTAAGAAACTCCAGATGTAGTGATTGGTATGTTAAAAGTCTTTGATTTTAATGCTTATGCTTTGCTTGATTCGGGTGCAAATTTATCTTTGTGTCTCCTGTATCGGTTGTTAAGTTTGATTTGAGTCCCAAAATTCTGAGGGAACCTTATTCAGTTTGTACTCCCGTGGGTGACTCTATTGTAGCTTATGGAGTTTATCGGGGTTGTCCCATTTTTGTCTTGCTTGAAGTCTTTCTATGTGATCTTGTGGAACTTGATATGCTTGATTTTGCCATGATTCTCGGGATGGATGCATCATATGCCTCTATAGATTGTAAAACCTGGAAGGCCAGGTTCCAACTTTCGGATGAGCCCATTCTTGGATGGAAGGGTAGTGACTTAGCTATTAAAGGTTAGTTTATTTTCTACCTTAAGGACCAAAAGATGATCTCTAAGGGGTGCATTTACCATATTGTAAGGTCAAGGATGTAGAGTCTAAAACACCTACTCTTGAATTGGTTCTGGTGATGAATGAGTTTTACGATGTGTTTCCCAAAGACTTGCTTAGTATTTCTCCTAAAAAGGAAGTAGACTTTGGCATAGATCTTCTCCCGGATAATCAATCTATGTATACTCTTCCTTATTGTATATCCCCGGCTGAGTGGAAGGAGTTGAAGGATCAGTTGAAGGATTTGTTTGACAATGGTTTCATTAGGCCAAGTATATCTCCATAGGGTACTCCAGTGTTATTTGTAAGAAAGAAAGATGGATCTCTTTGGATATGCATTGATTATAGGAAGTTGAATAAGGTGACAATCAAGAAGAAGTATCCATTGCCTAGAGTCGATGACTTGTTTTATCAACTTCAAGGGGATACCCATTTCTCAAAGATTGAATTTCATTCTGGTTATCATCAATTGAAAGTTAGGGAGTATAATATTCCCAAGATGACTTTTTGCACTAGGTATGGGCACTTTAATTTATGGTGATGTCATTTGGATTACCTAATGTTCTGACTGTGTTTATGGATCTTATTTGTTAGGTGTTCAATACATTCCTTGATAGTTTTGTGGCTATCTTCATCGATGATATTCTCATATATTCTCAAAGTAAGCGAGAGCATATGGATCATTTGAAGTTGGTTCTTCAAACATTGAGGAAGAAACAATTGTATGCTAAGTTTATCAAGTATGAGTTTTGGTTAGGTGAGGTAGCATTTCTCGATCATATGGTGTTCAGAGATGGTTTAAGATTCACCTGATAAAAATCGAGGCTATGAAGAATTGTCCTAGACTATTGAATCCTTTGGATATTCAGAGTTTCCTTTGGTTGGCTGGCTACTATAGGAGATTTGTTGAAGGGTTCTTATCTATTGCATCTCTATTGACTAAGTTGACCCAAAAAGGTTAAGTTTTTGTGGATAGATGAATATGAGAAGAGTTTTCAGACCTTGAAGGATCGGCTTACATCAGCTCTTGTTTTGACTTTACCAAATAGCTTAGATGGGTTTATGGTATATTGTGCTACTTATTTGATTGGGTTGGGATGTGTGTTTATGCAACATAGTAAGATGATAGCTTATGCATCAAGACATTTGAAGGTGCATGAGCATAATTATCATGCCCTAAAGTCCCGTAGGGCGGACTAGCACCCTTTGTTGATAAGGCTTGGGAGAACCAACTTGTAACTATATGCGTTCTATACAAATTATAAGGGGTTTCCACATTTGACATGCCTTTAAGCAGGTAGACAGTGATAAACAAGTCAAAAGGAAATGCATATGATAAGGCCATTAGGGCCACGCTGTCTAAAGTCCGAGACATGACTTCACTGTGCTTTACATAGTCTACAAAGCCTCTAAATAAAGAAAAACATCTAACAAGGGCCAGGACAGGCCCCGCCTCAACAAACTATGCAATAAAAACATGTAAACTCTAGACATGTACAAAGCCCCGAAGCAACCTGGAGCTTGATGATAGCAGCTGAATATCCTGTACTCCTACTGGGGAGATCTACTAGCACCTGTACATGCAACATGAAATGCAGGTCCCCTGTAAGGGACATCAGTACGGGATAAAGTACTGAGTATGTAAGGTAGGATATACTGTATATAAAGTAACAACTCAAATGAAACCCTATATCTGTGGAAGATCAGGGACCACCCTTAGTTATGCTGTGGAATCATGTATTTTATGTCCTTTATATCACTTTACCTTTACTGTAAAATTTGTACTATAAAATCAGTGCATAGCTGTAATTAAGTGACCAACTGATCAGTGGTAAACTGTATCGGGATCATCCCTATGCTAGGTTGTTTCTGAACCATCTCGGGCTACCACCCGTAATGCTATATTGGGTCATCCCTATGCTAGGTTCTTCTTGAACCCTCTCGGGCTACCACCCATTAAAACTGTATACTTTATCTTTCAGTTACCTTTGAGATGATTCTTTTGGTGGCCATAACATTGGAGCTGTAAGACTGTATATGTAGCACATGCCATGGGGATGATCAAATAAGAAAATATGATAATGAAAAGAGTACATTATAGAAATGATGCAATGCATATGAAATGGAGCAACTTGTGAACTTTGTTTTGTAGCAGGAAGTCATGTAACTTGGTGTCAAAGTATCTAAGCAGGTTTGAAGGTAACTATTTATGGAATCATATGAACATGTACAAAAGTGGAGACATGGTTAATAGTTGTGTCGGAGTTGGTGAATGCTTTTATTTACCAAGGAGAGATCTATATTTCATGCCAAGTGATACGAAATCAAGTAACCATACATACCTTGTCGTCGGACCTTGTTACTGCCTTGAGATAACCTTTAATTCCTCCAAATGCTTATCCAACACATAATAGAGGATAAAACTAGCATTAATAGCCAATAGACACACCTTGTCATCCCAATCACATAAGAAAACAATACATGGGCAGCAAACGGGTGTTTATAACCCCGGGCGTATTCCTTTAAGGTTTCTTCCCCTAATTGTATTTTTCAATACACATTAGCATATAGACATCATGCACAACCTATTTTAAGTCCATATCAGCCTTACAACAGCCCACAAATCAGAACATACCACAATTCCACACAATCTAAAAAAACGGACAACATAACGTTACTTTCCTTCGCTACATTTCGACGTTGACAACTCCAAACCTATTCTAACTTTAACCAAACTATTACAGCAACATTTACACATGTATACAAGACTCAAAAAGTACTATAACATCACTTAATAAGTCATGAAGGACATGAGATAATAGTTTTACATACAATAACCCGCAAGTTTCAATCAACATGATGCTTAAGATAACTCGATAAAACACGCTTGTTAAATGAAATCAAAATTAGGGAAGCAACCTTAGGGTGATGTTTATAAATCAAACCACGTTAACAAAACTAATTTCTCTTCATAATATAACTTAAAAACCATAGAGAAATCACCAAAACAAAATGGAAAAGGTACAACAACTTTCTGCACAGAATCTGTCCAACTAATTTCAGCAAGTGTAGCTAGCATCTATTCCTTGTTTCTTATGATAAAACTATACTACAAACACAACCATAATTACTTAACTTTGTATTCAAGGTGTAGAGGCTCCTTACGAACCCTAAAGAAGTCGTTTGTCTGCTTCACAAACTTGAGAAAAGTTGAGAGGAAACTTATAGACCAAATCTGATTGTTTTTGTGTTCAAGTGAACAATAACTTGTGGAGCAGCTTTGAGCTCTTTATATCGGGATATTATGCAGACTCTCTCTTTACTTCTTGAACATCCTATACCACACATAATCAAGTTGCTTACCTATCAGCATGGCCCTCAAATTTGGGCCTTTTTGGAGCACCAACTTAATGGACTTGGGCTCCCTATTTTCAGCTTTTACTTACTTAGTTTTGGGCCCAATTTGCTAAGTATATTGTGATGTCTTTAGGCCCTTTTTTAATGCCTCTCTTGGGCTGAACATATATACTATATATGATGCTAAAACATGGGTCCAAGTTACACCCTTAATATGGACTTTATTACAAAATCGAACTTGGACAATTTTGACGTCGAGCCTCGTCTCCGTTTAACTAGCGATTTTAAGCTATGCAAGTAGCTGACTCACCTTATTGCTTCCTAAGTACTACAAGCACCTCAATTTTCTCACTTTATTTTAAGTCTGTAATCTCCCCAATTTGATATAAAACGTATATTCACTCGACCCTCTTAAGCGCTAGACGCACCTATAGCCCATTAACACGAGATTTAAGCACTTTCGAAAGTTACTGCTAATTTGTCCAAACAATGTCTTGTTTCATTTGCATTGTGCCAATATCCTAAGGTGTGGGGTGTTACATTCTCCCACCCTTTGGAAAATTCGTCCTTGAATATTAGCATAATTAGATAGCTTTGTCGAGTTTAAACCTCTACTTGCACAAACTTTAACAACACATTAAGTATTCAATACCACGTACCTATTATTGTCCCAATTCTGTATGTTGGACTTTCGCTTTAGCTACAAATAAGTGAGGGTATTTCAATTTTATCATATCCTCAGCTTCTCATGTTATCTCTTGTGCTTGCTGGTTCCTCCAAAGTATTTTAACGAGCTATTTCCTTGTTCCTTAGATTCTTAACTTGATGATCTAGAATAGCAATAGGAACTTCTTCATAAGAGTGATATGGTATGTGTCACCTATATATTTCTGAAGCATAAAGACATGAAAAACTGGATGAACCATTGAAAGCTCTTGGGGTAGCTCTAGTTCATATGCAACTTGCCCTACCTTCTTAATAATCTGATATG
>JAOTQJ010176992.1:0-23982 GCA_025642045.1 Solanum sejunctum
CTCCCCGATACTCAATGCACTTTTATTTCCCCTTACTGTACGGCCCTAACAAAGTTAAAGGAGTTGAAGGAGCAATTGAGAGACTTGTTTGAGAAGGGTTTTATTAGGCCTAACCAATCACCTTAAGGTGCACCGGTGTTATTTATGAAGAAGAAAGATGTGTCTCTTAGAATATGTATCAACTACCGGTAAATTAATAGGTTTACCATCAAGAATAAGTACCCTATCCCAAGAATTGATGATTTGCTTAACTAACTTTAAGGGGATAGTCACTTCTCTAAGATTGATCTTCGGTTGGGTATCATCACGTAAAGGTGAGAGAGTGTGATATTCCCAAGATGGCCTTTCATACTAGGTATGGGCATAATGAATTTGTGGTTATGTCTTTTGGATTGACCAATGCACCAGCAATCTTCATAGATCTTATGAATAAGGTCTTTAAACCCTACCTTGATTTGTTTGTGGTAGTTTTCGTTAATGATATTTTGATCTATTCTGATAGTGAGGAAGTGCATGGGGCTCATTTAAGGGTAGTGCTACAAAGATTGAGGGAAGAGAAGTTGTATGCTAAATATGAGAAGTGTGAATTTTGGTTGAAAGAGGTTGTCTTTCTAGGTCATGTAGTGTCGGGAGATGGTATTAAGGTGGATCCTAAAAACACGGATATGATTAGAAATTGGCCTAGACCATTGACCCCATCAGACATTAAAAGCTTCTTGGGATTAGCAGGTTGCTACCAGAGGTTTGTTAGTCGGTTCTCTTCCATTGCTTCTCCCATGACTTAGTTGACTCAAAAGAAAGTTAAGTTTGTGTGGACTGATGAGTATGAAAAGAGTTTCTAAAATTTGAAAGATAAGCTTGTGTCCACTCCTATTTTGTCTCAACTATAAGGATTGGAAGGATTTGTTGTGTATTGTGATGCCTCCCTAAATGGTTTGGGTTGTGTGCTGATGCAAAATGGTAAGGTGATAGCCTATGCTTCTAGGAAACTTAAAGTGCACGAAAAGAATTATCCTACACATCATCTTGAATTGGCCGCCGTGGTATTTGCTTTGAAAATTTGGCATCATTGTGAATTTAGTGAGAGAAGTAAGTAGGGTATTGTGTTCCCTACGAATTCCTAACATAGTATAGCCAAATAATCATAATCTTGTCTAGTGTCTAGCATGCAGAATTGGTAAGTTATGCTTTCCAAACCCTTTGATCCAGGCAAGAGATAAATGTCATACATGATTTGGTCCATCCCCACAGTGTGACACTACTAACTCTTACCTTTTGTTATAGTACAATTGTCCCTTGATCCAATTAGGTTGATTAGATGAGAGGGATCACATCAAATCTAATTAATTATTTCCTTATCCCATTCATTACCACTTGATACAGAAAGTAAGAATTAGGTGAATGCTAACGTTGGCAACTGTCAAAAAGCATTCAAAATGAAGGGATTAAATAATACATGCATTCATACTTCCAAGAATTACAAATTGTCCAATTTTACCTTGTTACTTCTTCATGGTTCCCACAACCCTAGTTATGGATTTAGCTATGCATGATCATTTTAGATGAGAGAATCATGTTATGGAATAGAATAATTAAACACTTACAATGATGAATTGAAAAACAAGAAATCTAAAATTCTCCGCAAAAAGTTACAATGTAAAAATCATAAAGTATTAGTTATCAAGTCATTTTTTCCACTCTCGTGTGTCCCCCTTCATAAAAAACTAAAAAAACGTATTTATAAGAAGTAAAATACAAATCCAAATCAAAATAGAAAAATAGGATTCAGTAGTTGCTATAGACGTGGTTATGGATCGTAGGTGAACTTATAACCCATACTTAGGCTTCGTACTCTACACTTCCCAAAAATAGACTTTGGCCTATGAGACCTACTTATGAGTTAGTTTGACTTATCGCTCATAAAGGGTCTCGTTTGCTAACTTTTCTAAAACTCTTCAAACCTTTGATCCTCCAGGTACGACCTTATCTATAACCTGTCTTCAGACTTATGGCTCATAAATGACTCTGTCTGATAATATTTCAGCATTTAACATGTTTTTTGATCATTACATATGAAAGCACCTACGAGACATGAAAAGATCTATGGCTCATCTGACAACTTATGGATATAACATTTGAAAGTTGGCCCTTCACAGATCTGACTCACAAAACAAAACCTACAGCTCGTGTAATGAACTATGGCCTATAAAGTTGTTCGTAAATCACCAATAACTTCAATTTTGCAGAACTTTACCCAAAATCATATTGAATCCTATGATCCTGCAAAATCAACATACAAATATATCAAACCCACTAACATTGCCTTGAAAACACACAAAATTCATAGTTTTAAGCATTAAATGTGTTGTATTTTAACAGCACATCAGAGATAAAAGATGCAAGCCTCATATTTAGCCATGTTGTTAGAGCGATAACATTTGATCTTGGTTGATGCTAGATAATGTTGACTGATTGGTGACACCAAAATTTCCCCGATGCTTAAACCATTTAGATCTTTGGCTCTGTCATTGAGCATCCTCCAACCATCGTATTCTTCAAAGACGTCTTCTCCCATGAAGGCTTTTTCTTTATCACAGAAATAGGTTTTCAGAGGCTTGTATTCCTCACCTACAGGATTTTCTGTCAAATGATCGGCTAATGCTTATGCTATCACCACTTTTCATCTAATATAGACTATGTTGAACTTGTGCTTCCACCATTTTTCATCTGAGATAGACTATGTCGAACTCAATAATATCTGCAATTTAGCCATGAAATGACTGATGTAGTTAAGTCTGCCCAAGAAACTTATCACTTTTTTCTTGCTTTTTTAGAGGAGGGAGATCACAAAAGGCCTGAATTTTTGTCGGATCCAACTCTATACCTCAGTGGCTGATAATAAAACCCAACATCTTCCTAGCAAGAATCATATAATCACACTTTGTAGGATTTAACTTCAAGTTTTATCTTTGCAACCTATCAAAGAATTTCTATAGATCAGTCAAATGATCACATCTATTCCTTGATTTGATGATGAAATCATCCACATTGACCTCAATTTCTTTATGGATCAAATCATGGAATAAAGTGGTCATTTCTCTCATATAGGTAGCCTAACATTCTTTAATTTGAACAATATCACCTTGTAATTGTAAACACCCTAGGGTGTAATGACGGTTGTTTTATTAGCGTCATCCTCATGTATCTTGATCTGATGGAAGCCAACAAAGTAGTCCACAATAATTGTGTTTCATGCTTGGCACAGCTTTCTATTAGACTATGTATGTTGGGGAGTGGAAAATCATGTTTAGGGCTAGCTTTGTTGCGGTCTCAATAATCCACCCAGACCCTAACTTTCCTATCTTTCATGGGTACAAGCACGATATTAGAGAGCCAGGTTGGACACTTGGTTTCTTGAAGGATTCTAGTATCCAATTGTTTTTATACTTCTTCCTTGATTTTCAAACTCTGATCAGGCTTGTACTTTCTAAGCTTTTGCTTCACCAGCTGGCAGGATGGGTTGGTAGGAAGTTGATGAGCTACTATTTAAGTGCTCAACCCTATCATATCTGCATAAGAAAAACCAAAGATATCCATATTCTTTTTCAAGAATTGAATATAATCCCTTTTCTTTTCCTCAGGCATATGAATGTTGATTTGATTTGTTAAACCACTTCAAAATCACCTATATTCACCACTTCCATTTCTTCTAGATTCTCTTTAGGTTTATCCTCAAATTACTTGATCTTTCTAGCGACTTCTTCATATATTTGATTTTCCTCCACCACCTCTCGCTCACTTATGTTGTATTGTATAGTCTTATTATGTTCCATAGTCTTGAATTTAACTTTATTAAAAGTAACTTTTCTAAAAGAAATAATAAGACAAAATAATATACATTAACAGTAAATAATGCGAAATTTTATTTCTTTGAAAGGCATAGACAAACTTTGAGTTCATCATGATGCTAATAATATTAAAATTGTAATTAAAATGTCTTTATTTTGAAAAGCATGAAATGATAACTCCTATCACTACCCAAATGACTAATATGGTTGGGATGAGATAGTGGTTTAGGTGTTGATGGTAATCTCTGTGGCCTTGCTCTGCATAGGGGCTTTCTCCTCCTCCTCATTGATTACAATATTGTAGCTTCCTTCTTCAACTAGGGACAAACCATGCAACTCATTCAGCAAAACTTCAGTACTATCATTCATGAACCCAGTTGATTGAAACATTTGATACAACAGTGATAAGGGATTTGATAATAGATAATAGCTCTCTGCTAAAAGTAGTTCCTAGTTAAGATACTCTTCTGTGAAGTAAGCATACCCAATACCAAAAGTTGTCGAATGACATCATGATTTTATGGGCTTAGTGATCCTTTGCAATTTGGTTCCTAGACCTATTCCTAGCTCATAATCTGAATTCAATATCATGATCATCAAATCAGATGCCTCTACTTCTTCTTTTAACAATTCTTCTCTAGCCCCGAAAGGAGAATCCTTTATTACGAATAAATTCTTCACACTTTCTAGCAAGTCTTCTCCTCCATCTAGACCGCTCTTGAGGAATCCACCATATTGGAAAGTTTGATATAATGATGTGAGAGGGTGTTGTAGCTCGAAGTCCAATGCCCTCCTTCTCATGGGCACTTCACCTTCATAACCCAAACCGATGGTACCATTTTTGATATGATGAGAGAATGGCTCAAGCATACCTTGAAGTATGGACCCCAGCCATTTTCCTAGTTCATAACCCAACCATAGTAGCATGCTCAAAATCTTATGGCAATATCACAACTTTGACTCAATGTTTCCTACCAATTCCATAGTGTGGAACATTTCTCCATACATATGACCTTGCCCTTCAACAGCGTAGATGGGATACTCTTTCTCAACGTGCACCACTATCTTTTCATAGTTTCATTCAAACTTTAGACATTAATAAAGGTTAGATGGAACTGCTCAAGCCACATGAATCCATGAGCGTCCAAGTAATAGATTGTAAAAAAACATCTATCACTTGGAACACAATGGGGAAGGTTGTTGGACTAATAGTGATATCCAATGTGATTTCTCTGATGATATCTCTTTGGGAGCCATCGAAGGTCTTTACATTGATCATATAAGTTTGTATCTTTGCAAGATCTATTTCTAACCTTGTAACAGTGCCAAGTAGGAAAATGTTCAACCAAGAACTTGGGTCAACCAGAGCCTTGGTAATCATTTATTCTAGTATCGAGTGGTGATATAAAGAGCTCTATTACAGGTGGTCCCTTAAGGCAAAAGTTCATCCTCATGAAAGGATATCTTGTATACTTCGAACACATTGTCCAACCATATAGGCCATTTCTCCTTCAGTACTGTTGGATGGGACATAGGCCTCATTTAACACTCTTATCAAATCCTTTTGATGAGGTTCTGAAGTCTAGAGGAGGGAAAAAGATAGATATTTAAGCGAGTAACTTACTCAATTTCTCCATGATAGAATACTCTTTAGATTGTGTTTACTTCCACACACTATTTTCTTCTACTTTAAATGAAAGAATGCTTGGCCCTGCCTGAACTTCATTGAGTCATGCATTCTGAAGTGTATAGTCTTCCTAAATGGGGTACTCCATGGGTAACATCGGCTTCTTCCACTATTGTTTAAGGACCTAGACATTATAAGGCCTTAATGATGCATGGATATTTGGTTCTAAAAAGTTTTTTACAAGGTGTCACTACAAGACCACCTCCACGAGCCATGTTAAGCTGCCTTGAGGCGGCCCTTGGACTTGTGTGTAGAGTGTTTGGGCTGATGGTAAAGTTCAAGACAAAGGTACCCTTCGTTGAGCCCTTCACAGCTCATGGGACTAACCACTAGTTATGAAGTGGCTCATGGAATGTGCCTTGCGCTTAAAAGCCATATTTTAGCTAAGCCACAGAGTCCACATGGCCCGGGGAGATTATGTAGTTCGATATCAAGATCGGTTGTATGTTTCAGATGTTGATGGTCTTAGGGAGGTGATCATTAGTGAAACCCACAACTCTCATTATTCCATACACCAAGGATCTACCAAGATGTATCGGGATTTGAGGCAAGTGTATTGTTGGCATGGTATGTAGAAAGACATAGCCAATTCTGTATTTGAGTGTCCTAATTGTCAACAAAAGAAGGTAGAACATCAAAGGCCTAGTGGTTTGGCTCATGATTTGTTGTCAAAATACAACACATTTAATACTTAAAACATAGGATTTTTTGCATTGTCAATGTGACATGTATGATTTTTATGCGTTTTTGGTGATTAGTTTATAGGAAAGCAGATTGGAATGATTTTGGAGAAAAAATGTAGACTCTTCTAGTTTTTTTATTACGGGACCCTCTATGAGTCGTAGAGGATTCTAAGAGTCATACAGTGGGTTTCGTGAAGTATTTCATTGAAAGATAAGATCTAAATTTCATCTATACAAGAACTCTATACGAGTCGTATCGAGTGGTTTCGTGAAGCATTCCAGTGAGTTCCAGTGAAGGAGAAGTTGATGTAGATGAAGTCTACGAGAGTGTAATATAAGTCATGAATCAGTCCACGACTCATATAGTGTATCTATAGCAGTAAGTCCAAGATCTCAAGAACTGAATATGAGACTCTAATTACAACTTATAAGTTAGTTTATGACTTGTAAATCAGTTTACGACTCATAAATGTCTATAGTAGAAAGTCGTCGACCAATTTTCCATTTTTTATGACTTATTTGTAACTACTATAAATAGTAATTTTTAGGTTAATTTTCAAGGGAATATAGTAGAGAATGTCATTAGAAAGTACTTTTATGATTCTTGTACTTAGAGACTTCAATCTTGGAGGAAAATACACTTGTGGATTCATTGTATCTTCAGTTCTTGTGATTCTCAACATATTTTGGATTTGCTTGTTCTAATTAATTATGTTTTCTGAATTTATGATTTCTTCATCTACCCATAGCATGAGCAGTTAAATCCACAACTTGGGGTTGTAGGAACTATGAAGATCTAACCAAATAAACCCGAATAATTTATAATTTTTGGAATGGGTATTTACATATATTAATCAATTCTCAACATTTTGCATGTTTTCAAGTGGTGGCGAACATTAGAAATTACCTAGTGTTACCTTCATCATCCAAGTGGTAATGAATAGGAAAAGAGATTGATTAACAGGATTTATTGATGTGTTCTCATCTAATCAATCGAACTAGACCAAGGGGAGGTTGACTGGACTATGGACAATGGTTAGTACTACACACTACAAAGATGGGCCAAGTCATATATTGAAATTTGCCTCTTATCTTTGACCAAATGGATTGGTGAACTTAAATTATTGTCCTACATGCTATTCTCTAGTCGAGAACTAGGTTATCTGGGGATATCGAGTTGGTCAATGATCTCAATTATTGATTATCTCTTGCTTTAGTTATTTTAGTTTATTTTCTTGTTGAACATTGCAAACCCTCCCCCCTCCCCCCAGGGAATTGAGTTGTTCAATTACTTGAATTATGTATTGGTGAATTTGTTGTGAGTCTCTGTATTCTCTGTGGGATTCGACCCTAACCTTGGTTAGGTTTTATATTTGATCACGACCACTTTATCCTCCAAAAGAGAGGTGTAACTTGGGCGTGAACAAAGATTATGGTGCCACTGCCGGGGAATACGGCTAGACCTAATTGAATTCCTTAGTATTTGTAATTCAAGTGTTAATCCTTAATTTCCTTGTACTTTATTTTTGTTTTATTTTTATTTTTTTTCTTTGTAAGGTATAATAGTAGTGTATGCCCAACACTAGGAGTCAAGGAAATCCCTTAACTCCACTTGATCCAAAGATCTAAAGAATTACAAGAAGAATGGCCCAAGAAAATGCTAACATCGCAGGTAATGCAGCCTTGAATCGGAATGTTAATGATGATGATAAAAATGAAAACCTACCTCCTTTGGAGAATATTCCACAGCCTTGGGATTTTAATGACAATGCTTACTGATAGAATCAATATAGGTTGAGCCCTATGACTATGGTGACCGGAGCTATTATTTTGCCACCACTATCGGCTAACACAAAGTTCATTGTTTTTAGTGGGTTACTTCAAATGCTACAAAACCATGTATTATTAGTGGGCCTACAATCAGGGGATCTACATATCCACTAGCACAATATGGCATTTATTTGTAAAAGAGTGATGGGGACGCAGAATCTATCTATGGATATTGTGGGACGTCGTATTTTCCCATTATCTTTTATGGGAAATGTTGTGTTATGGATATCTAAACTCCCATAGAGTTTCACTAGTTGGGCAGATTTTTAAAAGGCCTTTTTGGAGACGTACTCCCACAGAGTCTACACGGCCTGTGAAGTGCCACATGACCAGTGAAGCCTTCAGTGGGGCAACACTCTACCAATTTTTCCTCTGTTTCACTAGTGGCATTTCATAAATTTTATTTATTCTAATGATGTTTTTGGACTTCTAATGCTATCCCAACCTCCCCAAAAGACCTAAACCAAATTCCAAAGGATCAAACTCATTATTATCATCTCAATACACTCTCAAATTCTCTATAGAGCCTCCATCGAAACCCCAATATAAATTCAAGGAAACTAAGGAAAATTTTTTGGATTTCAAGACCCACTTCCAATCTCCAAGTCTTTCACAACCCAATTTCAAGAAACTCAAAGTCTAAGGTATTTGGGTTTCAACCATTGGGTCCTCTTACCCATGGTACCCAAGCCTACTTTTTACATGAATTTCATATTTCTAAGTTGAATTACTTACAAGACTTACTTATTATGAATTTAACTATGAACTATATTGGGGCTTCATTAAAGTGTGATTGTTTAAGTATGTTTTGAACTATGGCTCTATGATCTACTTTGAGATTTAATGAAGGGTTTTAATGTACATTTCTTGAGGGTATTACCAATGGGTAGTTCTACATTGATTTCTTGCATGATTTCACCCTTGAATTGCATGGTTTTATACTAGCATTACACACCCACCAAGTGTTCGATAAAATGTCCAATTAAGTTTTCTGGAGTGGTTGAAGGCCTAATGCATGGCATATGAGATAAGTGACTTTATAATTATGAAAGTAAAGTGTATATATATATATATATGTTGATTTCTTGAAAATTATCTACAGTGTTGCAAGTTGACTACTCCTTGTTGAGGGTGTGCTTTGTCTCAACCACTATTATGGAGGGTGTGATGTCCATTAACAATATTGAGGGGTTGATACCTTGACCACTATGATGGAGGATATGATGTCCATTAACCATGTTGAGGGGTTGATACCGGGGGTGTGATGTCTGTTAACCATGTTGAGGGGTTGATACCTTAACCGGGGGTGTGATCTCCATCAACCAATTGAGGGGTTGATACCTCAATCATATGGATGGTAGGGTGTGACAATCCATCATAATATTGGTCTCTTCTTACATATGTAATATATTCTAAATAATCATGTTTTACTTCAAGCATTCATGCATGTCATATTGCTACTATGTTATCCATTATTTCATTTTGCCTACATTGCCTATCTCTTATTGCACCTTATCATACATACTCAGTACATTCAAACATACTAACGCATACTCTATGCCTACATGATGTTACTATATAGGAACTAGAGCCCCACTTGATCATCCTCTTCTTCCACGTGGCTAGTACAATTTCTCTCAAAGCAAGTTGGTGAGTCCTCAACTCTGAGGACATGTCTCTTGATTTATATGCTATGTATTGACTTTCTTTATGTTGGAAACTTAATATGAGGGTGAGCCCGGAGATTGTCGTTACCCCTGCTCCTATCTATGTAGTAGAGGTGTTGTTGGAACCTTATGATGTATTAATGTTGTACTCTATTGTCTTGTTATTTTTTTATGGTATTAAAGTTGTCCCTTAGCCCCATTTATCCCTATTTACTATTTCTTGTTACTGTTCAATTGCTTCAGCGACCAAGTCTCTAGGCTTGGGTCATGACACTTGTTTTCCATTCCATCTAGACTATTATATATGATCAGCCTTCTACAGAAGTTCTCAATTGCCAATTTTGGTAATAACAAGTTACACCCCTCAAAGAACCTTTTGCCTCTAACATATTTGGATAGTTCCCTCATCAATTTAGCTACAATCATTGGAACCCAAGTTAATCGGCAAGATCTACCCCTCTAGCCAATTCAAACCACAAAACTCAAAGAAGTGCTTATTTTTCCTCCTTCTCTAGGGAACACCAAGGTACTAAATAGTGCGAGGGCAAAGACATTAATCTGATATTTTTCCCACTTTTTAGCAAAGCAAGCAAATTATTCAGTAAAGTTCTTATGACCATCTTTGTGAGCAAATCAAGAGTATAAAAAATCCAAAGAGATCTAATCAAAGTCAAGAGAGGTCAACTTTGGATTCTATCTCAATCCCATAGATCTTAGAAATTTCCTCACTAATTGTTTGTGAGAATGATCATGCGACACCTATAATAACTCAGTTTGGTGAACCCGCCAATTTCCTCAATGGTGGGGTCATCTCAAAATCTCTAAATTTAAAGATTGTTTTTGCAGGGTCCCAAAATTTTAATAGAGCCTTGATTAGTTACCTATTGGGAGACATGAAGAAGAGGAAGGTCAAACCACCTAATAGTTAATTAACTTTCATAGCATGCTGTTGTTTGATCTTGTTCCACCAACCTTTGAGCCTATGATTCACTCCTACTACCATGATGGTGTAGGCAAAATTTGGGCAAGCCATGAAATCTGCACACAGAACAACAAACAAAAAATGTTCTAAACTCTATTTGACATAATTAGGCTTTCATTTTATTGTGTTTCACATAGACACTATGCATTTTTTTCCATAGGGTCATTAGACATTTGAGACTTAAATAGGGTGTCTACTATGACGTAGATTGACCTTGAGGGTCAAACTACCTATACTTATGCATACATGACATAGTTTCAGGGGTAGATAAAGTTCTATCTTAGGTTTCTGTAAGAGTGACTTAGACACAGATTGAGTTTTCCTATGTGAAAAGATGTGTGGTCTCACGATAGCAAAACTATTTGCTTACACCATACTTAAGTCATCTCTCTAAACATTGGATTTTGAAGAGAATTTTGTGAGAAGTGCAAATACACATCATCATGAGAAAAGAAGAGGTTCCCAAGTGGGAGAAAGTATGAACGATATATCAGTTATGGAAAACAGTAACACTTAGCATATAGTAACAAATAAGAATAGTGATAAATAAAATAGTTAAAACAAAATGTAAATATAAAACAAATAAAAGGGAAGGGAAAAGGAATGAGAAAAAGGGGAAGGAAAATTATGTTAATAGGGAGAAGGGAGAGGAAGGGGGGATGTTAGTAGGGAGGGGAGGAAGGAATAACAATATTAAAGAAAAAAGGGGAAGGCAGGGGTAATGTTAGAGGGTAGTGGGGAGGAGCATAAATTAGAAGGGAAAGAGAATAACAATTAAAGGGGAAGGAAGGAAATAACAAATAAATTAGTTAAAGAAAAAGACACACATTGAAATAATCAAAGATAAATCCACATAAAAACACAAAATTAGTTACGGTTAGAGCCTAACATCCCCTGCAGAATCTCATTCTATCGTGCCTTATTTCCCGCGTAACGTGATCATGTACAACGTCACGGACAACTCTTTTGGGACTTAGAAGTTGAAGAGTCGCCACCTAATGTTTTTAAGCTGTATTAGGACATCATTCTAACCTAATACTAAATTAAAAGGATTAAGTCACAAGAGAACGGGTAAGGGCTCAAATTACCTCAAAGCAAAGGTGTTAAGTACCCTTCGAGATCAGCAAATATTGGTCCCAGTCATATCTCATGTCTTTATGTAGGGATTAAAACAAGCAAATAGGTCTTTAGTTCTAAGTGATAAAACTATTTTTTTTATAAAGTAAGACAAAATAACAAAAATTTGCTTAAACAAGTAAACGAAAATAATCTAGGTGATACATCGTATTAACTTAATTGATTAAAGCCATTAAAGGACATTGATTATCACTATTAATTCTTTATAACTAAGTAATCAATTAATGAGAAAGAATATAACACAAAAGATATTTTTTATTAATCTAAATCTAAGTGATCACATAATTTTATGTTATTTAAAATAATCGAAGGCAAATAATATTAAGGGAAAAAAACAAATAAATCAAGCAACAAACGAATTATTACTAAACTACCCCAAAGAATAAATATTTCGTAAAATGAAGGATTTTCTTGATTTCAAGAGATTTTGATATTTTTTAAAAAATATATATTTCTTATTTCTTTTAGTGACGAAACTGTTATATTTAATTATCATTGCTCCTTTATCCTAGAAACATTTTGATTTGAGAACGGCATTAGAAAATAATATACAAGTTTTGAAAAATAGTGAAGAAAAACTTAATATTTGTATATACACATAAATATTTACATATAGAGACACATGATTTTCTTTTTTAAGAATTTGGTAGGTGATACTCCTAGAGACACGTCAGCTAGTTTAAAAAGATGGAACTATATTGCGCAATTCCTTCGGCTTTCTCACTAACTATAGGTTAGGAGATAGCCTTTTTGTATTTTATACACATTGTCTAACTCAAATTGAGAAAAAGTTAGATAATGGTTTTTAAAAAAAGATCTAAATAGAAAATCTTACTTGAAAAATAAAAAGAATAAGAGAAAACACATAGCACATATTCTCTGCCCTCCAATCAATATTAAACCCCGATTCCACCATTATATTTATTCACAATAATTGTTACAACTTAATATAAAAAGACAATAAAAATAAAAACATTGATCCACTCCTTTTCGTTCAATTCCTGCCCAAGCCAACTCTTCGTTTTACTTGAAACCTAAAACCTGGTAAGTAAAACAAAAGAAGTAATATATGCCAACATAATAATTATTAAAAATGCTTACCCATCAAAAACAAGAAAATTTTAAATAGTAAATGATAACCAAAGAAAGTCTTGAGAAATAATCTATGGTAGCACTCCTTCTCCCCCTTTTTAAATTTTTTATGTTTTAGAGAAAGGAGAGAGAGGAAAAAGTCAAAGAAGAGAATGTTAGAGTAGAAGCAAATAAATCGTCTGTACAACATAGTATTCTTTCGTCTGTCCTCTCTTATCAAAAGAAAAGATGAGTTATTTATATATTAGAAAGATCCATTTAATAAAAGACAAACAAATCAGTTAATATTGTAAGTTACCAAAAAAAATTTAAATCAAAAAATAAATCAACAGATTTTATGACTTGATCAATAATTTAGCAAAAATATATAGGTGAACCCATATTGTAAAGGAAAACATCATGACATAAATAATATAATAGAATCCGTTTAAATTATTGGAATTGGGTAAAGAGAATGAAATTTTAAGGAAAGAAAATAATTAAACACAATAGTGTGATACCCATAATTATATATTCAACTTAAAATTAGAATCACAAGACTAAATGAAAAGTCAAAAAAGTAATCTCCTTCTATGCCAAATTAATTATAGAAACTAATCAAATTAGAAAAAATAATCAATCACTTAATTCAAGCTCAGAATATGTAAAATAAATTGTTAGAGAGGAGGATTGCAATAATCAACTTGGTGTTAAGATTTTTTCAATTCAAGCAATACCAAAAATATCATTTTTTTTACGCACCAGAAATCTCTCAAACCATAAATAGACAGTACCAAATTTTACTAATAGACAAGTACAAAGGGAAGTTGTTCTTTACATATTCCCTATCAATATTGTAGAAAAGTGATCAGATCAATTTTAGCTTAAAATCAAACTAATTTCAGCCAAAAATAACATACTTGACAGCTGTCCCAATTCAAATTCAAAAGGGCAAGACAATAGTTACACAAATAAAATCAAAACCTAGGTCAAACCAAATAATCTAATTAATTAATTTTTCTAAGAATAGAATCAAGGAATTAGGGAGGAATTAACAATAGTTAGTTCTTTGTCACCAATTACAGAATAAGAAGACCATACCTAGAGAAAAATGTTGTATCTATAAAAGAATGATGACTTGAAAAATGTCATGACCCAAGCCTAGGGCCTAGAAGTGACCGGCAAATGAGAAACCCAAAAGAACCCCAAACAAATCTCGTAGCATATCATTACACATCCTTGGTCACGAAAGCAATGCAAAATAAAGTAATAAACATAAATAAGGGGAATTGGGACTATGGGAGAGACTCATATTTAAATAGCTTGAATATCATAAGTAAGTCAAAGCTCAAGCATAATACATAACTTGCCCAACAACACCTCTAACATAGGACTTAATGGCGGAAAAGACAAGCAACTGGGCTCACCCTCATAGTAAAAATATACAAAAAAGAAGGATAGTCTTTAATACATAGCTTAAGAACATAGATATTGCACTCGCACATGAGGACTCACCAACTAGCTTGAATGGATACCACTAGCCAGGTGGAGGAGGAGGATGACCAAATGAAGCTCTGGTTCCTACATAGTAACATCATGTAGGCATAGAGTATACGTTAGTACATTTGAATGTACTAAGTATGTAGGATGCAATGCTACAAGAGATAGCCATATAATCAAAATGCAAAATAATAGGGAATAGGCATAATATAACAATATTGTATGTATGATCAATGCTTAAGTAAAACATACTTAAGTAACTCATGCTTATATAGGATAGCATATGTGTAGAAAAGACCAAGCTAGATTTCCAAATGTACAATCCTTTGGTAGGTTAGTGATGATGTCGCCCCATCACTTAGGTGGATGAGTACTAACCCTCATCTAGGTTGGTGATAATGCTACCACATCACCTAGGTAGATAAGTACTAACCCTCATCTAGGTTGATGAGTATTAACCCCATTTAGGTTAGTGATGATGCTGCCCCATCACTTAGGTGGATAAGTACTAACCCTCATCTAGGTTAGTAATGATGTCGTCCATCACTTAGGTGGATGAATACTAACCCTCATCTAGTTTGATGAGTACTAACCCCCATCAAGGTTAGTGATGATGCCGCCCCATCACTAGGTGGAGAAGTACAAACCTTTCACTAGGTTATCCGGGCGCTTAGACCCCCGGTTGGGCATGGTCCAATTCTACACTTTACATAGGATTAATCATATGGTCTTATGCAATATATTATATAGGAATTATCATATACATAAGCTCATTTCATCATCATAGCATCATTCAAATCATATCTCGTGCATAGGACCTTCAATTCCTCAAGAAACCATAACTGGATATTTTATCAAATACTTTGGGGATGTGTAGTGGGGGTAAAAGATCATGCAATTTAGAGACTAAATCATGCAAGAAAAATTTATTGTAAAATCATCAATCAACACCTTACAATATTCCCAATATATTCACATCAAAATCCCTCATCAAAACTTACAATTGATCTATGATATATAGCTCACAACATAGGAAAATAGTCACCACTTTACATAGCTTTAACATAGTTCATAAACATGTTCATACTAGTAAACTCATTTGTAAACTCAACTTTAAATCATGCAATTTAGGAAAAAGGAAGCTTGGATATCATGGGTGAAAGGAAACCATGAAAGAAACCCACATACCTTAGGTCTAGAGTTGCTTGGAATTGAGATTGGGAAGAATGGAGGCTTAGAAATGACCTTTGAATCTAATCTTGTTCTTGGGTTTCCTTGAAATTGAATTGGGGATTGATGGAGGCTTTTGAGAGAATTGAGAGTTTATTTGAGATGAGAGTAGTGATTTTGAACCTTCTGAAATATTTTTTAAGTCTTTTAGGAAGGTTAAGATAGCATTGGAAGTCTAACAAGGACATTGGAGTAATTAAAAATTATGGAGATGCCATAAGTGAATAATGGAAAAATTGGCAAAGTGTTGTCTCATTGGAGACTTCATTGGCCGTGCGGCACTCCATGGGTTATGTCGAGTGCCCATGTGAAGTACCTTAGTGAAAAAATGAAAGTTGGAAAACTTGAAAAAAAATTGACGTCTCATCACTTTGACGGACTACTTCATAGGTCTTGTAGTGTTACACGGACTATGTACTGGTCCATCCCACCTCACTTAGACAATAAAATGTTGTTGCCCACCACACATCCAGATGACATAGCCCATACCCCTTCACACGATCCGTACAAGACCATACTGCCCATATGGGTGCCCGTGGGGCTTCACTGCACAGGAGAATCTCACGAAAACGATCATAACTCCTTCATCCGACATCAGAATGAGGTGAAACAAAGTGTATTATGAATCTAAATCAGAGCGCTTTCATTAGACATGTCATCAGCCACCAAGTTCTAAATTTTCTAAGAGTTATGCTAGTTTAAAGTTGAGCTTTGTATGAAACAACACCCAAAACTCAACTTGAAGGTAAGTCTTGAACTCATTTAGGTACTGGGAGTCTCCCATGAATCAAGTACACCCCTAACCTCACCAAATGAGGCTTGAAACACAGATATACAAGAGCATAAAGTTATGGTGTGTCATAAAAAACCTCTTAAAAACATTATGGCTATATGGAACTCCACACCTAAAATGATGAACACTTCATGCTATGCTTCGTTAGATATTCAAGTTGTTCGCTGACCGAAGTTGGGTATCACTAGTTACATGGGTTTTCTTATCACGTCACAAAAAGGTACCCTAGACATAATCGGCACTCAAAGACTATTGTTAATCCCCAAGCGAACCACTTAGCCTCATCACATTCATTATTTCATACGTTCTACTAATCAGCAGAAGAACAAAAAGGAAGTAAATGGGTTCATCTCCTCAAATCTCAAAAAGAATATTATAATAAAGGCGAGTAGAAAAGAAACTAGCTCATAGTTTTATCTATTAACAATTTGACTCTAGTCTATGAAGCCTCTATTACTAGTAGGTGGTGCCAAAGATAGACTCTTGGATACCTCAATCAAAATAAAACCCTAATCAATATCTAACTCTAAATTAAGATGGAAATAACACGTGAATCCTCCAAAGTAAGGGAGGCTCACCAATCCACTGAACGTTCAATGATCCTCAATGATGTGCCTGCTGATAATCTCGATCATGTATATCTACATCATAAAATGATGAAGTCTCAGAGGGGGACATCAATACATGGAATGTATTGGTATGTAAAATAGCTAAATGAAACCGAAATAGGTAGAATAGTATGGAAATAACATCAACTCAACTCAAAAGACTCAACTCATCTCAATTCAGTAAAATATGCAAGTTTAGAGTAAATCATACTCTTTTGAATATATATTTTAAAAAAAAGAATGATTCTTTTAGAAACCTCATACTCTATCAATTTTTCTTGGGAGTTTCTCTTGACCGAAATCTATCCTGTCGCGCCACCTTTAAGTTAGACGGGGCACAACGAATAGGCATCATTGTCACGCCCATCCTAAACTGGCCACAGTAAAGGACGTAGTCTGTCTATCTATCTCTCACTTGGATCTAATGTGAATTGTCCAACTATTGGTACAAGAATCATTAGAACATGATGCACGACTATCCTACGCTGGCACACACAGTTCTTGGGTGATACTCCTCACCCAACTTGGTGTTCAATAATGCTTCCAAAACTAAAACATGCACCATTATCTATCAAATCTATCTTATTTAAACTCATGTCATCTATGTCCATCATCTATCAATGAAACTATTATGAAAGGTATATTTACATTTCCATTATTATGTTCTCAAAATATCATTTAGACTCAATGTTCAATCCAATTAAACTCATTAGAATATCAATTGTTTTCAAATACAAAGATAATACTCATGTTTCAAAATAATCTCTGTATACTATCAAAAACTCTCTCTCAAATTATTGTTCATTCTCAAAAGTCATATTCATGAAAACTCAAGAATATATGCTACAAGAAATTATCCATATTTAATATGCTTTATATGATTATCAAATCTCAATTTTCAAAATAAAGCATAAAAACAATCATAGTCTTCAATTAGGGTTCATGTGAATGAAGACATGAATATATATCCAAACAATTACTTAACTTCAGGAAGATTATATACACAAAACTCATTAACATTGTAGAAACTTAAATCAAGAATTAATTCAAGATAATACTTCAAGAAAACTAGTGTGTAGACTCAAGCAATCTTCAATTGTCATCTAAGACCATCTATGGGACACACGGGAGAACAATCCTATACTTTTAGTTTAGCCTTATATACCTGGGATGAAGATTGTGCTAATCTTCTTCAAGAACTTGACCCTCAATCCCTGAACCTTCAAACCCTTTCTTCTTTCTCTCTCACGAATACGCTTTAGACTTAGGAAAAATATAGGGTTTAAAACCCTCTAATCAATATAAACAACCTTAATAGTCATTTATAGGACTTGGGAGGGGTTGGGAATTTATCAAAATATCCTTTCTAAAATACAAAATAATAAAATTTCATCTAGTAACACTATGTCTACGTCGTTCCAGGGGTGCGGACATGTGTTATTTTAGTGAATTTTCTCAAAATATGTTGAAAAATTGATTTCTAGGAAGAATATACATAAAACACGTTCATCAAATGCATTTTATGTGTAATTTTTCATAAATCGCTTTTGGATCAATTTTTTCAATTTTCATAGAAAATTTTGGAAAACGTATAAGTGTAGGTCCGCATTCAAGTTGCGTCGCGCCTCGGGCACACACTGACACTGTTTTAAAATTAATTACAAAAAATTATTTGTCGACCCGATTGCTTTAAAATCGTGTCGAGGCCATTTTTCCACTCAATTTTTGCGCTGATCGCAAATTTTATCTCGAATTTACCATCGAAACTTTGGAAGATGCATTATGTGCACGATTATATTTTAGAAGCATTTTGATAATTTTATAGAGTATTACATCATGTCCCCTCTTGGGATTATTCATCCTCGAATGATGAGTAAAAGTAGATATCAAGGTACGAATAGACTCAGAATTCTCCTTGAAACTCTCATTAGTCAATCAAACTTTCGACTCCTCATCACTATCAAGAATCTATATTTTGACTCAAGAATAGACAACCGACTCAAGAAAAGAAAATTAATTTAGTTAAAGGTAAGGAAATTTCCTTCAACATTCTTATCGTCAGACACGAATAACAATCAAGACTCATTTCAATGCTCAATAAATCAATTTGGGTAGTCAGTCAGAATAGACAAATTGATCAGATCAAGAGTAAAGATACTATTTTAGAATTTCCACATCAAGCACGAAAACAATATTGAGACCCAATCAATTCGAATCATTTGAACATTTCGACAACTAGCACTTTGAACTCAGAAAAGAAACGATCAACTATAATGGAAAATGGGACCATTGATGCATAAGACTCTATGTACAACTCTTAAGCTTAGCACCTCATCTCAATTATACTCCCTCTTATGGTACTCTAGTCCCTCAACTTAAGCTTATACCTCTTACTCAAATTTCCATCTATCCACCTTCTCCTCTTCTATTCAAACCTACTTTTAAGCCTCAAGGTATTATTCACGAGATGATCATGTTCTTACAAGGTTAATCCTCAATACCCAACTCTAAACTTCCATAGGGGCTTTCATCTAAAGATCACTAGTCCTCTTCACCACCTCACTACTCTTCCTCAAACCCTTACTATGAAGTCTTAACTAGTCTATCATCAATACTCGCATAACAACCACCCCGAATTCAAGCCTATCACTCTAACTACTTTAACTATACCTTAGAATTTTGAAGCCTACTTAGCATTTCTACCAACAGCATTCAATGAGTTCTCACTTTGAGTCACACCCACATACTCTTACCTATCTATTGCATATCATAGGGTCTTATCTCTCTCTTCTTGTCTCTATCTCTACCACTACATGACAAAGTGTAACACTACTATCACAATGATGCTACATTCGCTCCTCCTTATCTACCCCACTTTCAGTCTACTACTATCAACATCATAATTTTGACTTGGACGAACTCATCATCTTCCCATTTGGCGAAGCGTCAAACCATTACCTCTCGTGCAAAATAAGAACGAATACCATCAAGAACTCAAATAATTAGATACTCGAATATATATTCTCAAGAATAAACTTAGAACCCAATATCCAAAGTTTAAACTTTATCTCCAACATCATTATTAGGCATGAATACTATCAAGGACTTGCATACTCAAGTACGTAGAGGCTTAAAAGGAACATCAACTCAAAGATAGAAACTCAACTCCATTATCACAATTCGAGAGCACTCATTCTCTCTCATCACCCATAACTCATCTACTATCATCAAGACTTCTATCAAGACTGGAAAGCTGGATTATATAAAGAGCTTAGAACAAAAGATCATTAGCATGATTACAATCTCTCTCATCTATTAAGACTCATTTTAAGTTCATAGAATTATATGTAGTATAAAACTCAGGTCACATCTCATTTAACATATGAGTGAAAACACTCAGATCAATGGGGTAAGATCAAAATTAATGGATGACTTCATTGCTTTTCATCCTTCTAACTCGAATAACAATTGATAAGTGGTATGTGAGACTAGGCCACAAGCGTGGTAGTCGCATACTAAACGTGAAGAGTGTATCACCTCAACGGAAGAATGTGGAATGTAAGATGTGACAAGAACTAATGTCTCATCTCGATCAGCCTATCTCTATCAAATTTAAGATCTACCTTGGTCTACCACTTCGTCATCTCCCCCTTAGCTCTTAATGTCCTCTCTCAAATTTGGGAATCAATACTCTGTACTAGGCTATAAGCACATATCTCCAGACGGTCCGGGAATCACTACCCACATGAATGTTTTAAACTCGTCTGTTATACTATATTTACATATATATAAAACTAGCCACTCAGACTCCTTTCAACAATATCACTCTTAGCTCCTTCCCTAACTCTATGGGGATCTCTCTATATTTATTATTCTTATAATATACATAACTATTTACCATACTCTTACAATCTAACCTCTTCTCTTGCCTGCTAACACTCAACTTCCATGCTCTCATAAGCCCATTTGTAAAAGACTTGGGCTATAATAGAAGACTCTTCATCATCTATCCATAAAGACCCCCAATCAACTTAGTTGCTCGAGATGCCACAGAATGCATACCTCAACTCCCTTCACATTGAACTCAAAGTTATTAGACTCTTATAGCAGTCATGAATTAGAGCTTCACATATCTTTACACAATCATAAATACACATCTCAAGTCTCTTCTTATCTATTGAGCTATCCTCGTTTCACTAATCTCACCTAAGGGGAACTTGTACCCTACACATAGAATCACTTTCCTTACAAATTAACATCTCCAATTAAGTCTATCACTCTCATGATACTATCTCCTCTTTCACACTACTCCTCAAAATTCAAGCTTAGGGTCTATTACTAACATGTGCATCTATCGCACACCTCTTTAATGCTAACTTACAACTATTCAATAAATATTTAAGGAATATAATCCCACTAAAATCTTATAGAGAGTACTCAATCAACGTATCCCTTCCTCATAACTCAGCACCACTCACCTATTCAATCATATCTCCTTAACTGACTAATTTTATAACCTGATGAGTCTTATGAACTTTCAATTAAAAAAAATCATAAGCTCAATTTAGATTTATTATCTTAGAAGCACTTTGTCTCCCCTATTTGACATATATACTTCACCCTCGCTAAAATAATATCAAAATACATCAATATAGACCTCTTTCTAGTTTTAAGCACATTCTGACACTAACTCTCTCTCTCTCTTTCTCTTTCTTTCTCTCTCTCTCTGTCTCTCTCTCTCTCTTTATATCTCATCATGACAATCATAGGTCACTCACCACTCTTTCATCAAACTTAGGTGAATTGACTCATCACCTAATTACTTACCCAATGCATACATAACTCAACTACAATCTTCCATCAATCACCACTCTCACTACTTAGTCTCCTATTCTCCCCTCATCATCTTTCTAGCTCAGGGGTAGCAACTCTACTTATGGTTTTGTAAGACCTCAAATCTCACTCTTAGTTGGCAATATTAAACTTCTTGGACACAGAAACTTTTCTCTTATGGATAGCATCAAAAGAAAGTAAAGACTCAACTTATACCTATCACAACATCTCGGAGTGTTTCTCTGAGCTAAGTAACTACTGCGGCGCACAATTGGTCTATAGCCTCACTCGTGCTAGGATTAACATCTCTCTGATTTCCTCTGAATGATGGTGTAGATCTAGCGGGTTGGGCTTGGTTATCCCACTTTGAAAAATTCCTCTGAAAGTGACCCTCTTGTCCACACTTGAAGTGGTTGTTGGTGTACAATCGACACCGCCCCAAATGAAGTTTGTCACACGTTCCACATGGTGGATTTCCTTTATGGGATTGAGCCACAATTCCTGGGGATGAAGGGTTCCAAATCTTGAAAGGTTGATTTCTTCTCGGACTTTGATGATATCTACTATTATACGTTGGTGCACTCGCTGATGGTGGCATATACTTCTAAGGTCTCTACAAAAGGGGGACCCTACTTCCCTCCTCACCCCAAGCTTCCTCCATCTCATTCCTCTTATCCTATTTTACCCATCGATTATGCATGACTAGCTGAGTAGTAAGCTCAAGCTCCTCGGCGCTAATTGTATCCTTCAAATCCATGGTGCATTTAGAAGATAAGGTCTGCAATATGTAAAGCATGATTTAGAAAAGAACTCTTATAGACTTTGAGTTTATCGTATGGACTTAGAATTTGAAAGAAGGGAAACAATTCCTTAATATCCTATAGCCTCCAAATTATGGATATGAAGCTCTTCACACCAATAATAAGGACTCTACTAGACATAGATTCACAGACTCCTAAGGACTCTTGAACTAGTGCTCTGATACCAAGTATATCATGCCTCGGGAGGGCACTATAGACATAACCGAGACTCAGAGGCTATTGCTAGTCCCCAAGCAAACCACTTGGCCTCATCACATTCATTTATTCATACATTCTATTAATCAACAGAATAACATAAAGGAAGTAAATGGGCTCATCTCCTCAAATCTCAAAAATAATATTATAATAAAGGCTAGTAGAAAAGAAACTAGCTTATAGTTTTATCCATCAATAATCTGACTCTAGTCTATGAAACCTCTATCACTAGTAGGTGGTCCCAATGACAAACCCATGCCTCAATCAAAATAAAAAGCTAATCAATATCTAACTCTAAAGAAAGATGAAAATAACACATGAATCTTTCGAAGTAAGGGAGGCTCACCAATTAGCTAAATGTCGAATGATCCTCAATGATACGCCTGCTGATAATCTCGATCCTGTATATCTATACCATGAAACAATGCAGTACCAGAGGGTGACATCAGTACGTGGAATGTACTGGTATATAAAATAGTTGAATGAAACTGAAACAAGTAGAATAGTATGGAAATAACATCAACTCAACTCAAAAGACTCAAATCATTTCAATTCAATAAAATATGCAAATTTAAAGTAAATCATGGTTTTTCGGATATACATTTAAAAAGAAAGAATGATTCTATTAGAAACTTCATACTTAATCAATATTGCATGGGAGTTTCTCTTAATCGAAATCTATCTTGTCGCGCCACCTTTAAGTTAGGTGGGGCACAACGAATAGGCATCATCGCCATGCATGTCCTAAACTTACCATGGTAAAGGACGTAGTCTGTCTATCTCTCTCTCTCACTTGAATCCCATGAGAATTGTCTAACTATTGGGACAAGAATCATTAGAATGTACTGCACGATTATCCTACATTGGCATACGTAGTTCCTGGGGTGACACTCTTCACCCAACTCGATGTTCAATAATGCTCCCAAGACTAAAACATGCACCATTATATATCAAATCTATCTTCTTTAAACTCATCTCATCTATCTCCATCATCTATCAATGAAACTATTATGAAAAGTATATTTACGTTGCCATCATTATGTTCTCAAAATATCATTTAGACTCAATGCTCAATCCCATTAAACTCATTAGAATAT
>JAOTQJ010177002.1:0-23977 GCA_025642045.1 Solanum sejunctum
TGTTGCAACACACTTGGTAGAACTTACTACTCAAGTCGTCTGAACCAGCAGCTGAATTAGGATTCATTGAAAAAAAAATACCCTGTTGGAGTTCATTCAGAGTAGGCATAGCTTGAAGGAATTGATTCTGCTCCTAATTAACTAATACTGGGATGCAATTCAGTATGTTCTCATCAATTCTAACCTGTTATCTAATGAATAATTCTTGAAAATAATTACAGAAAGCAGAAGCAATATTGTGATCATCCTGCACCCAATTATCATTGCAAGCACATACTTTGTGTATAAAGATCCATTTTATTCTACCCTTATTGACGCATGGAAGTATTTTGAGTTAGAAGAAATGGACTCCTCAATTTTCATGAATCTGATGTGTTCAGCATTGACACTATGCAATTTAGCCCTATTCTCAACTGTGTTTTCTTGATTAATTTCTTCTTCAGCTATAAATGCAAAATACAGAGAATAAGTGTACATGTATATACCCAAAAGTCTGCTCCTGAGGCTAAGGGAGCACTTCAACGGTGGACATAGATCCTAAGAAGATGGCTCTCTAACTTGTACGTCGATACCTGCGGGCATGAAACACAGCCCCCCCAAAGGAAGGGTGTCAGTACGAAATACGTACCAAATATGTAAAATGAAAAGTACGAAATATAAGCTAGAGTAATTTTTCTAATGGAAATATATGAGTCAAAATTATATGCAAACATCAAAATAATTCTTTATTTAAAATATCAAAATAATGCATACCGGACGGGAATGATGGCGACCTCCAAACTCGCGCCATACCACAGCATATCACCAGAAGTTTCAAATCCCCAAAATCTCTAACATAAGTCCCAACTGTAGTATAGGTAAGCCGAGGTGATGGTTCCACACACTCACATCATAGGATAGGTGAGCGTAGTATAGGTGAGCCGAGGCGACGGTGCGACGCACTCACGTCATAGAATAGGTAAGCTAAGGCAAAAAGGCCAAGCACTCACGTATCATAATGTGTAAAGGTTATCATGCCCATTATATAAGTGAGCCGAGGCGAAGGGGCCAAGCACTCACGTGAGCCGGGGCGAAAGAGCCCAGCACCCATATGTCATGATGTCAACATATCCTAAGCCCAGCTCCTTATTTCTCCAAACTAAGCAAAGCCGACCCATGGTCAAACCGACTCTCCGTATCCAAGCTACTTAGAAATATATATATACATATATACATATATACCTATAGTTATACATAACCATGATAATAATCGTCCCGGGAACCGGTGAACGTTACTAAAGTGGCACGAATAGAGTCGTTAGAATTACATGCATAAAAACTAGTTCCAAAAAAACTTAGTAATATGCAAAATGTTCATTTTTGAAATTAAGAAGTTAGTCATTTATGAAATTTTGCCAAAGTTGCTCAAATTCACTCATAAAGGTAATTTCAAAGGAACTTACTCAGTTTCCATCATGCACATTACTAGAACAGGCTTCAAAATAATTTTTAAAGTGATTTAGAATTTCTATCGAAAGTTGTACACATTAGTAATTTTGGAACAATCGAACCCATAGTTTTCTAAACTATTTTGCTCTCGGTCAAACAAATACCATTCATGGATTCTAAGGACTCAAAAGTTAAGGATGAAGTTAATTTAGCATAAGAGTGGCAAGGAATGAACATAGATCCCATTTGGGCTTTTCGTCGAAAGTTATGGGTGTTTGCGCCCTCTAATAAGATACATTCCTTCAACATCTTAAAGCATTTCAGACCTTTACAACTTGTGGGCTCTATATACCAAAGAGTCAAAATATAATTGCATTTTTTTATAGAAAAATACCAAGGAGTGAACATATGATATATATGGACACAAAATGTGAAGGAAAAGGAATTTTTCAAACGTATGGCGTTGACCAAGCTTAACTAATACATGCCAAGAGATAGAAAATCCTTAAATACCTAGATTCCTTCCTACAACTAACTCCATTGCTAGACCAATCCAATTTATGCTTCTGGATGTCCCATGTCTACATGAATCACAATAACGCCAACTATTAATAACCATATCGGGTCTTAAATCCTAACTTTTTGTTCCAAATTTTATTAAAATTTCGACAGCATCCCCCTAATAATACGCTGCCCCGAGAATTCCACTCGACTCAAATAACCAATCATCATCAACAACAACAACAACAACAACAACCTACAATATCAACAAACCATCTCCAATGCCATCACAACGTCAAAAAAACATTACAAAACGCTATTATGGCATACTTAGTAAAACAGGGTAACACACATATAAATATATATCTACCATATTCAACGCTTCTTATATACTCCAAGGACTATAGTACCTCACTCCAACGCCCAACGCAAACCCCATACTACACCCAAATCTTCATAGCCATCAAACCATGCGATTCCTTGACCAGCTAACACCTCCATGCCACTTAGGGGATCCAATATACGAAGCTTGAAGCGTCAAATAATCGAAAACTCAAAAAAAATGAATTCTTTTCTCGGGTTACTATAGCAACCCTAGTGTTGTTTGCTTGGTTACTCCCTTCTCTTTTTTTCTAAGTATGGAAGACCCTCTTCTTGCACAAGATAAGACTATATGTATATATAGGCACAAATATCTTCCACTTGAACCAATCAAAAGGAGCCACAACAAATAACCCCACTAACAATTTAAATCTTAAAGACTACACTCTGGAATAAATTTACATTTGGTCCCAAACTTTACCAAATTGAACTAATTAAGGACTTACGGATTCTAATTTACGGGTTCGAACAATTGTATGCTCTTTTACACTAATTACACACCCCCAAGTTGTTTGATAAAATGTCTGGTTATGTTTTCTTGAGAAATTGAAGGTCCAAAGCATGAGATATGATATGAATGATGTTATGACGATTATATAAGCTTATGTACATGATTATTCCTACATTAGGTATTGCATTAGATCTTATGATGAATCCTATATAAAGTGTTACACTAGACCATGCCCAATCCGGGGGGATAAGAGCCCAAGTAACAATGTGAGGGGTTTATACTTCAACACCTAGGATGATTAGGTTGTGACCATCATCAACCGAGTTGGGGGTCTGTACTCATCAATCATGTAAGGGGTTTATACTTCACCACCTAGGATGATTGGGGTGTGACCAATATCAACTATGTGAGGGGTTTATACCTCACCACTTAGGAAGATTGAGGTGTGACTATCATCAGCCAACCAAGGTTGGAAATCTAGCTTGGTCTCTTCTTCACATATGATATCTTATGTTAGCATGATTTACTTAAGCATGTTTTACTTATGCATTGATCATACATGTCATATAGCTATATTATGCCTATTGTCTATTGATATGTCTTTTGATTGTGATGCCTACCTATTGTTGTATTATATACTACATACGTAGTACATTCAAACTTATTAATGCATACTCTTTCCTACTTGATAACACCATGTGGGGATCGGAGCTCTTATTGATTCTTCTTGTGGCTAGATGGATTGTTCAAGTTAGACTTTGGTGAGTCCGCCATTCCAGGGACAAGGACTATTCTCTCACACTATGTATTAAGATTCTCTTTACTTTATCATTTACTTATGACTATGAGGGTGAGCCGGGTTGTATATCTTGGATTCCTCCATTAACTATGTAGTAGAGGTGTTATTGGACAAAGCTATGTATTTATGCCATGAGTTGATTCTATTATCTCTTAACTCTATGTTATGACAAGTTCTCCCTTAGTCCCCTTTTCCCTTATTTCCATTCTTCAAATGTCATTTAATTATTCCGCAACTAAGGATGTGTAATGATATGCTATGAGGCTTATTTGGGGATCCTTCGGGCTCCCCATTCGTCGGTCACGTTTAGGCCCTAATCTTGGGTTGTGACACTTGATTTTTTTATTCAATTATGTAAGTATTTGATTATGTTTTCTCAATTCATTATTTCTTCATCTACCCATAGCATGAGTAGGTAAATCCACAACTTGGGGTTATGGGAACCATGGAAATCTAACCAGATAAACTCAGGTAATTTGCAATTCTTGGAATGGGTATTTGCATGTATTAATCTATTCTCTTCAATTTGCATGTTTTCTAGTTATGGCTAACATGAGAACTTGCTTAGTGTTACCTTCCGATGTAGGTAGTAATAAATAGGAAAAGAGATTAATTAATAAGATTTGATGATGTGTTCTCATATAATTAACTGAACTAAACCAAGGGGAGGTTGACTGGAACTATAGGTAATGGTTAGTATTGCACACTATGGAGATGGGCCAAGTCTCATAGTGAAATTCGCCTCTCACCTGGAACAAAGGGTTTGGTGAACTTAAATTACTATCCTACATGCTATTCTCTAGTCAAGAATTGAGTTATTCGGTGATATTATGTTGGTAATTCATGGGAAATGTAATACCATGTTGCTCTCCATTATTTATTATCTCCTGTAGTAGTTAGCTTTTGTTTATTTTCTTGTAGAATATTGCAAGCACTCCCCCCTACTTCGGGGAATCGAGTTGGTTGATTACTTGAATTGCTTATTGATGAATTTCCTTTGAGTCTACGTATTCTCTTAGGTTTGAACCTAACCTTTGTTAGGTTTTATATCTTGACAATGACCGCTTTATCCTCTAAAAGGAGGTATAACTTGGGCGACATCAATAGTCTCTCGCCTGGCAGCGTCAAGGTCATCATCATTAGTATGATGCCTTTTCACAAAGGTGCAAGCTAGGGGGTCATCAGCAAACAAGTCCACCACCTCTGTAGTAACATCGAGCATAGGAATCACTAAAGGTATTAAAGTCGCTACACTCATATTCGGGCAAAGCTATTGGATCTTCGTCTAGATGGCTATAAGATATGGAGTATGAGTCGATCCAAGATGCTCCTCCATATTTCTCTCAAATGCATTTGCACGACCATGAAATGTTTCCAATCTCTTCTCAATAGCTATTGTAAAACACTCTTATACACGCTCCTTAGATGTTGCAATGGCCTTCTAAACCAAGGCCTAATCTAGTGCAATAATTAAGTCAACTAGGACTCAGTGTGGAACCGTCGTTGCACCAGAGATTGAATACACTCTACATATACATAGACTATGCCTGTAGCATATGGACGTGCGAGTATGGCCTTTAGTATAGTGGATGAAGTAGTGGGGGCCCCCGTCTCCATCTCAATATCAGTCTGTGGGGGCCTCGTGGTCTCTATAGCAGTAGCAGTGGAGGTAGTGGGCTCAGGCTATTGTGCATCGGCAAACATCATTGCTAATTTGACTGGAAGGTGCATTGCTAGCAGAATACCCACTAGATTCTCAGTGGCCTTTATCAAGCCAATATCCTGAGTCCTCTATACCTCAATAATCGTCCACATTAGGTAAGATCTCCTCCTTTGCCTCTATACATAAATGGTGAACCAAATAAGGGAACGAAATTGATATGTACCTCTTTAGAGAATGCTCATGTATCTCCTCAGCTATATACCTAGCAAAATCAATATCATATCCAGCAATGATACTGGTAAAAATAATGCTCTTATGCTAGGGTATTATTCATTTGGGTCGGCCAGATCCGCATGCATATAATAGCCCAGCAAAAGTTTCCCTTAAAGTAGAGTGAGGCCTTAATAATAGATGTGGAATCAGATACCCAGTCAGTATCCTGGCCCTACTCAGCTATGTAGCCAAAAATCCATCTCATCAAAGTGCCTTTTTGGGATGCATCTCGCATTAACACTCTGACTTGGGCCTACCCAACCTATATCAAACTCTGTTGTTGCCCAGAAGGCCTTGTACTCAAAACTAAATAATAACTTTCGAATGGTGGCCTTTGATATATCTACTAGAATGTTACGCACCATCTTCTATGTCATTTTTGTCTATGAAAGGTGGTTCCCCTTCTTTGGGGTCGTCTCGGTGATAGTAGTAGTATAGGAGGCAAAGAACACTCGAACTAAAGTCGAGGAATACTTCCCTGACGGTGCTGCTAGCTAATCCAATCTATAATGAGCTATGGTATCATGCATCATTGGTGCACTTTCAAATCAGGAATTGAATATCTATGGCTCCTCAAAAGTCTGGGCATATCGACCCTTGTCATCCTGTAGGACGTCCTCAGTATATATATCTTGCATGCCCTTGATGCACCATCGTCTAATCAGTCTGGCAGAAAGAACTAGTGTTAGGGCAGACCTACTCGACTCCACAGACTCTGACCCTAAATCCTGATCTGATTTGGAGCCATCACTATCTTAGGAGCTTGATTTGGATCTCTCTTTAGAGTTCTATCATCTAGATCAAACTGCTCCTCTATGAGCCTCCTCCTTCGACTGGGGGGAAGGGGGTTGTGGTGTAGTAGTTAGTAGGTTGAAGAGCCAGCACCAGTTGTCTGGATGCTACCCTAGTACATGGTAGCTCAATACCCTCATCAAGACGGATGTTGAGCTCCTCAACAGAGACATTGGCCTCGAAATCTATAGGCTTGTTGTGAAGTCTATTTTGCATAGCTTCTATTTGATCATGCTTTAGACAGGGGACCATGGTACCTAAAAACACCATAATAAAAGAACACATTAGTCCCCAGAATGCAAAAAAAAATAAAAAAAATAAAAGAACAAACATTAAACAACAATTGTCACAGAAAAACCATGAGGGCTCACTTACGGACCATAGAGTCACTTACGACCCGCTAAAAGGCCTTAGTAGAAAACAAGGCACAGTAAATTTAGCATTGGGATTGTACTTATGGACCCAGTCATGACCCATAGACTGAATGACAAGTCATAAATTGGGTCATAGGTGCAAAGTCAAAAATAATTTCTCCAGAAATGGAAACAAAGAATAATGTTTACGGGCTATAGTATGAACTATGACTCATAAATAGGTTTGTCTGGTATCTTTTGGAAAATCAAAGTTGTTGATCTCAACTTACAAGGGGAAACTATAGTCTGTAGATTAAACCACAGGCCATAGAAGACCCCCGTACTTTTGAAAAATAACAACTGACTTTCTTCTGTCAACCATTAGATTCTATTACATCATTATTGCCGAAAATTTTAGCGAAGTCCTAGTCAAATGAAAAATAAATGACTATGCATGCACAATGGCTAGGTCATAGCAACAGGGTACACAAAATTCATCCCCATCGAATCAATGGCAAATCAAACTAAGTAAAATACTAGCAACATGCAAGCAACATAACCAACCAACCCAAAATTCGAACATGGGCAAATTACTATCCTACGCTTCAACTATGAATTCAATCAGAGTTATGAAATATTCTCCCCACTAGCCAATTAAAATCACAAAAACTCGGGCGATGTATATGAAAACATCATTAAAGCTACCATTTGACCATTTTTATCACCCCACATATCTAAATACCCCATGCCATTCACTTCATGCAACTACCTCATTAATTTTGACAAGACAATTCACTATAATTCAGAAGATCAATGATTGCATAATTTCAAATAGTGATAAGCACAGTAATTCACTCAATTCAAGACTAATATTGCCAATCAAACAGTGATGAGCACCTCAAGCACTCAATTTTTAGTCTATACTAATTCTTAAGGTGAGAAAATTAGTAGACACATCCTCACTAGCTTTCTAATCCAATAAATGAAATTTTGACGAGAAAGAAAATTCCATAGGAGTACATACCATATTATTGAGTGAAATGCTGAGAAAAATAGTACAAAATCAAGGAGCTTAAAACCCTAGGCTTTCTGAAATAGTATTTTTGTGACCGAAGTTTGGTCAGAAAATTTGCCAAATATTATGGCAATGCTTCGATGGTGATCGAAAATGGGGATGAAGGGGTAGGGTTTGGTATGGTTTGAAATATTGGAGAAAATGAGGGGTAATTTGATTACCCTCTTTTATTTCCTTTTTTACCGGGTCAGGTATAAGTGGGACTTTGATCCCATGAAACCCTAATTATGGGTCATGTCTTGTTCTATGGCCTGTAAGACTTGGTTTCTTGGTTTCAGAGTCTGACTTTTCAGGGTCTTGTTACTAAGACTTCACCTATGAGTCGTAGAATGCTCCATAGGTCAGAGGTTGGGTTTCGTAATACCCCCAACATATAGTAGAATTTCTAGAAACTTACTTGGGATCCACAAACCTCTTTCACAACTTGTAGTTATTTCTGCAGACCATAAAGTTTGCTCATAGATTGAAGTGAAATAAATTTTTGCTCACTGAAAATTATTCTACAAGTCAGTATACGAGTCATGGTGTGAACCACAACTCATAGAGCAATAGTAGAACAAACTTTTCTCACTTTTTGCACTGGTTTGTTGCCTTAACCTTGTTCCTATGCATTCTCAGCAAAACAAATCATTACCCTATAATCTTACAGGCTATGAGTCCATAATTGCAGCCAAACTGTGAAAATTAAATTACCAGTAAGTCCAAAAAAAAATTAAGTTAAATTTATGAAACTTACAGCTAACATCTTTTGTTGCCTCCCAAGTAATGCTTGATTTATTATCATGGTACAATGTAGACTACTTGGTTACTCAAACTTCACCAAGTGTCTAAACTTCCAGTGCCTGCACTTCATCAGTATTGCCAAAGTATGGTTTGATTCTTCAGCCATTCACCTTGAACGTCGTTCCATTTTTTCTCTAACTCAATAGCTCCATGGTTAAAAACATGTGTGATCTTGAAGGGTCCAAATATTTGGACTTGAGTTTTCCAAGAAACAACTTCAACCTTGAGATATATAGTAAAATCAAGTCTCTTGGTGTGAACTAGAATTGCTCAATACGATGATCGTACTACATCTTCATCCTTTGCTTGTACAGTACTCAGCTCTTATATACCCTTAAACAAAACTCATCAAGTTTATTGAGTTGGCTCAGTCTTGAGTTTGCCACATCACTCCAATCCAGATTTAGCACACTAAGTGCCCACATCGCCTTGTGCTCGAGCTCTACAAGTAAGTGACAAGATTTAGCAAATATAAGTTAGTAAGGAAATATACCTATGGGAGTCTTAAATGTTGTCTAGTATGCAAATAATGCATCATCAAGCCTGCACAACCAATCTGTCTGGTTTGCATTCATAGTCTTGGATAGAATTTGTTTAATCTCCCTATGGGATACCTCAACTTGCCCACTCGTCTATGGATGGTAAGGAGTTGTCACTCTATGTTTTACCCCATACTTCTTAAGGAGAGACTTGAACAACCTATTGTAAAAGTGGAAACCTTCATTGCTGATGATCGCCAATGGAGTGCCAAACCGAGAGAAGATATTTCTTTAAGAAATGTCATGACACTTTTACCTTCATTGTTGGGAAGTGTTATGGCTTACACCCATTTTGAGACATAGTCTACAACAACCAAAATAGACTTGTTCCCATTTTTGAGACATGGTCCATAGCAACCAAAATATATTTATTTCAATAAGAATTGATGAACAACCCCATGAAGTCTATCCACTGAACATCAAACAACTCAATCACCATAATGAAGTTTAAAGGGAGCTCATACTTTCAGGAAACACCACCTTCTCTCTGTCACCTATTATAAGCCTTAGCATAACTATGGACATCTTGATGGATGGTTGGTAAATAATAGCTACACTATAAAATCTTATGCGCGGTCCAAATCCCACTATGATGCCCTTCTACCAATGATGAATGATAAGCTCCAAAATGCTAATAATCTCTACCTCAGGAACAGAGTGATGAATAATCCTATCTGCACAAACATGAAAAAAATATGGTTCATCCAAAAAAAAATTCTTCACATCAGACATAAACTTATGGCATTAATGAGAAGTCAAGATTGATGGCACAACAACACTAACTAAGTATTTCACATAATCCATGAACCATGATATCAAATTATGATACTTCCAATACTCTATCAGCAGGGAATGAATCATCAATCTCCACCCCATCGTTAATCTTTGCCATGGCCTCATCTTTAAGTTTGGATAGGTGGTCTGCAACCTGATTCATTGTCCCCTTTTTTATCAGTCACCTCAAAATCAAACTCTTGGAGAAGAAGTACCCATCGAATCAATCTTGGTTTGCACCCTTCTTCACGATCAAGTACCACAATGCTAAATGGACAGTATGTACATTGACTTTAGTTCCTAAAAGATATAATCTGAAATTCTCAAATGCAAAGACCACTGCAAGTAACTCCTGCTCAGTAACAATGTAATTTTTTTGTCCTACATTTAGGGCTTTACTAGTATAATAAATGGGATGAAGTATCCTCTCTATTCACTATCCGAAAAAGACACCAAGTGATACCCTACTTACATTACTGATGATGTTCATGCTACAATAAGAAAGCGATCGCTGTCAGCGATTAACCTAACCAAAGGTTAGGATCGAATTCACAGGGAATATAGGGCTTGACTACAAGAATTGACTATCAATCATTTCGAGTATTTATGACTAGAATCTCTAAATAGGGGGCAGGGTGTTTGTGATAAAAGAAACAAAAGTAAAAATGAACACTATGTTATTGTGTGAAGGAACACTCGAATTTAGGGACAACTTGGGAATTGTGTTCCCCATGGTTCATTGACTCGATTACGCTATACAACATGACTATAATTGGCAATTCACATGCAGGATGGTAACTTAGGTTCTTCTAGCCCTCTTGTGAAGGTGAAGGTTGAATTTCACTATGGCGCATGGTCGGCAATCATGGCGTGCCAACTAACCATTACTTATTGTCCCAGTCAACCTCCCCTTGGTCAAGTTTAGTTGATTAGATGAGAACACATTAATTGAATCCTATCATTTACTTCCCTTTCCTATTTATCACTACCTTGGTCAGGATCGTGATAGTAGGCGGGGTTTGGAGTTAGCCACCACCAAACAACAATCAAAATGAAGGGAAATAAATAATATATGCAAAACCCCAATCATAAAATGTAATTAATCTAGGTTATATCAAGTCTACTACCCATGATTCCCATAACCCCAAGTTGTGGGTGCTTTAGTTACTCATGGCTAGGGCAAAATCAACAAAAATGCAAATACATACATAGTTGAGAATTTTACCGAAAGCAGTGAAGATAGATAATACCACAAGTTGCAAACCACAAGCATGATAGATAGAGAATAAACACAATGTAGGATTTGCAATCCCCAAAAGTTGGTTTTCCAATAAAAAATAAGAATGCACACTAAAATCCTAAAATATTATAGAGAGAATATTCAATGTCTCAAGTCTAGAATCTCTCTCCCTCTAAAATAAACCCTAACATAAAGTATTTATAGGATTTACGAACTTAACCCTAGAAATTACACAGAAAAGACAGTTGACTGCAGGTACGTCTCACAAGTACAACTCGTATTGTAATCTATGAGTCATCATCAGGGTCTCGTATAAGGCACTTTGCATTTTGGATTTGATTGTTACGACCCACTGGTATGAGTCGTTGCTTGAGTTATGACTCGTATGCTCCTCTCGTAGTCTAGGCCTTCTGTTTTTGGTCCAAAATTTTGGCTCTCTGTTTCTTGCTACGAGTCTACCTATAAGAGTCGTAGTGAGACCTATGACTCGTAGAGTGGCCTTGTAGGGATAAACTCCACATACCAGATTTCTGATTTTTGCTCTTTGTTTCTTGCTAGGAGATCACCCTACAACTTGTAGGAATGCTCGTATGTCCTGCTCTTTAATAAAATCTACAAGTTTCTCCTAAAATTGTTCCAAGCTAACTTTTCTACAATACCAACACAAAAGCACATAAAAAATGTAAAAGGCAGCGTTAAGAACTGACAAAATCCCTTGTTTTAGGAATCAAATGTGCTATATTTTGACAGTACATCAATCACACATAATCTCAAAGGGCTGAGTCCAATATGGAGCAACTATGATAGGCACCAAAATCAACCACTACTTCAACCCCTCGAATGCTTTTATACATGCATCGTCAAACACGAACTTAGCATCCTTCTCAAGTATCTTGCAAATAGGGTATGCTATCTTTGAGAAGTCTTTTATGAATTGCCTATAAAAGTCTGCATGTCCTAAGAAACTTCTCACACCTTTAACTGAGATAGGTGGAGGAAGCTTCTCAATAACCTCAAATTTAGCTCTATCAACCTCTATACCTTTGATAAAGATTCAGTGTCCCAAAACAATATCTTTCTTCACTATGAAGTGACATTTTTCCCCATATAGCACAAGATGACATTTTTCATATCTCTGAAGCACATCATGCAAGTGCCTCAACAAATCGTCGAATGAGTCTCCAACCATGCTGAAATCATCCATAAACACCCCAATAGTGCCCTTTATCATAGTGGAGAAGATAGATATCATGCATCTCTGGAATATAGTCGGCACATTACACAATTCGAATGGCATACTCTTGAATGCAAAGGTGCCATAAGGATATGTAAATGTTGTCTTATCTTGGTCCTCTAGAGGAATATAAATCTGATTGAAACCCAAATAACCATCAAGAAAATAGTACTAGCCTTTACCCACCTAGTAATCTAGCATCTTGTCCATGAATGGCATAGGAAAGTGATATTTATCTATCGATACATTGAGTTTGCAATAGCTATGAAAACCCTCCAACCTATGACTAGTCTCATGGAAATAAACTTATTGCTAGTATTTAGAACCATAGTGATACCTTCCTTCTTTAGAATACACTGACCAAGCTCACCCATTCATTATTAGTGATCAGATATATTATACCTACGTCTAACCACTTAATTATTTCTTTGTGCACAACCTCCTACATCGGTGGATTAAGACGTCTTTGATGCTCAATACTTGGCTTATAATTCTTGACCAGTTGAATCTTGTGAGTGCATATGCCAGGTGGGATACCAATGATATTTGTAATCGTCTATTCAATAGCACTTTTGAATCATTTGAGTACAAAAACTAATGCTTCCACCTATTCACCATTACATATGCAACAACAATAACATGCAAAGTATTATTAGTACCCAAAAGCCATATACCTCACGTGGGTTGGAAGAGCCTTCAATTCCAACACTTGTGGCTCCTCAATAGATGGTCGAGTAGGTAGAGACTAGCGATTCTTTAAGTCCAACTCAAGCTTAAGTTGATGCCTGTGATAACCATATGCTCTAAGTGCCTTAACTGTCTCATGATAGTCTGGGGTGCCATCACTCTCAAGTTCATCAATATAACCTCAAGAGTTTCAACACCCAGTCTCTCTTAAATTGGTACCTCTAGTTGCATTTCATCAATGAACTCTATAATAAAGATCACTTTTGGATCATCAGGTCTCTTCGTAGACTAGCAAATATTAAAGCCAACTTCTTTGTCATTCAATCTAAAATTAAGTTGACCCAACTCCGTATCCACTAGTGCTCACCCAATGGCTAGGAAGGGTCTTCCTAAGATAATTGGAATGTCGAAGTCAACTTCACAATCAAGTATCACGAAGTTCATGAGGAATATGAAATTCTCAACTTAAACTAGAATGTCATAGAGTATTCCCACAGGCTTATTCATAGTCTTGTTTGCCATCAACAATTGCATTATAGTCGACATAAGGGTTTCTAAACCCAACTAGTTGAACACTACAAGAGGCATTAAGTTGATGTTATATCCTACATCACATAATGCCTTTGCAAAGTTGAAGACTCCAATGGTGCAAGGACCCTGTCACAATCGCTCCACTATAGTGAAGATCATGAGCAAGATCTTAACTCACCATCCACTTTTTTATCAGTAGGTCCTTCATGAACTTAGGATACTGGGCATTTTCTTTAATGCATCAATGAGTGGGTGGTTAATAGAAAGTGGCTTCAACATGGAGATGAAATTCTTAAACTTCCCCTCCTCGTTTTTCTTATTGAGTTCCCGAGAGAAATGTGGTGGGAGCTTGGGTATGGGTTTTAACTTCCTTGGTTGTACCACTTCATCGTTTATCCTATCATTTTCCTTGTCATCCCTAGCTTCAGCATTTTTGCTTTCTATAGTCTCCTCAGGAACCTCATCATCAACCATATTGGTGGGCCAATTATTTGCTTACCACCTCATGTAGTCATTGCCATGAACTGCCCATCATTCTTTGCATTTTGGGCTATATTGATTGGCAATGTACCCTTCTAGCGCAGGTGCAACTATGTAGACATCTAACAAAATTATTGCTCCAACTACTTAATGGCCACAGAATGAGACTCAATCTTCTGATTAATACATGATATATCTTCTTTCATCCCCTTCAAGGTCTCATCTTGTGCATCAGCCTACTTCAGCAAGTTGTCAAACATCTCATCAATCCTCGAACTACCAATCCTAGAATTATGTTTTTGTGATGACACATATGGTCCGCTTCTATACCCATCTCTATGAACCTGATCACCACCTTGGTCTTGACCTCTATTGCTGTCATAGTATCTGCCTCAATTTTTGTCCCTGTATGCATTATCTCTGTTGTAATTCTAACCTTGATTTCCTTCATATTGGCGCCAATACTCTTGATTGGACTTTTAGGTGTTGTCCAAAAATCACTCATCTGATTAGTCATAAAGAAAGTATCTTACTCATAACATGGCTCCTCATATATAGGTGCTCTAGGTGTTTGATGACTAACTACATTCACCCTTTCCTGATTCTGCTTCATCATCAACCCAATATTGGTACTAATTCGAGCTAACTGTTGCAACACTTCCTTATTGATTTTTGCCTGCTCCAGATTTGTACTAACTATGAAAGAACTCTTTATCATTGATTTCTCCCTTGTGCCCCATTCACGATTTTTCTTAGCTACCCTTTCCAATTGTTGGGCCACATTCATGAAAGTGCAAGCCAAGAATGATCCTTTTGTTATAGTATCGACCACTGCTTGGCAATTATCATCTAATTCCCTATAGATGATTTCCACCAAGGAATCGTCAACAATCTTGTGGTTTGTAACACATCTCAAACATTTAGTAAACATCTCCTAAGTAGTACTTATAGAATAGCTAGGCAACTGCTCAAAGTTGTTAATCTGATCCTTAAGCTTCAACTTCTTCAACTTGAGAAAATACCTTTCAAAAAAGGCTTTTTGCATTTCCTCCCATGTAGTGATAGAACTTTGTAGAACTTCGGATAACCATACTAGCAGTTCACTTGTGAGAGATAATGGTAAGACACGGAACCCAACGGCATCCATGGAAAAATCCTGATTTTCCATCATACTCTTATAGACGAAGACAATATTATGTAGATGGTTATGTGGATCCTCTATAGGTAGGCCCAAAAATAACCCTCTATGCTACAACATCCATAGTATCCCATTTGAAATGATAAACATGGTATCTTCCGATAGAGGAGGCAACACAATTGCTCCTTTAACATCTACTGCCATAGGATCAAGTTTATAAGGATTCCACCAATTTCTTGTTGCTTTTTGACCTTGTGGCGCTTGGTTATCCACCACTATTGCTGGTGGTGGGTTCTAATTGTTCAAGTTAAGTGTAGCTTTAGCAGCATTATTGGAGTTGTCGTGAGCCATTCTTCTCAACGTTCTTTGAATTTTTGGATCAAACGGAGTTAATGAAATGCCTCAACTGCGGATATTGAGCATACACTACACCTGTATGCTGAAAAAAAATAATTATGCATTTTGTTATCAATCTAAAATCTGTATTTCCCAGCAATGGTGCCAAAATTTGATCATACCCAAACTACACTTACAGTTAGGGTATAAGCAGTTGCTATGTCAAATATAAAACCTAACAATGGTTAGGATCGATCCCACGAAGAATATGGTCTAGACTTGGACAAATTAAAACAATTAAGATGAATTTAATTGACTTACTTCCCAAAGAGGGGGGTTTTAATGTAAAAAAGTAGTTAAACCTAAACTATGATCACACAATCGATGCAAAAGTTGTGAATTCAGTGAAAGAAGTAACTCGGGTGTTCTGTTCCCCATGAACTCTTGACACAGTATAACCTCATAATTGTAACCTTTTCTAGTATATAGCATACAGAATTGGTAAGTTATGTTCACCTAACCCCTTGATCCAGTAATTAGGTAAATTTCACCTCATGATTAGATCCATCGATAGGTGCTGCATTACTATCCCTTACCTTGTCCTAATACAACCATCCCTTGATCTGTTTAGGTTGATTAGATGATTGTAATCATGTCAAATCATGTTATATATCTCTTTTCTAATTTATTACTCCCTTGATCTAGTAAGCAAGAATAAGGCGAACTCTAACATGTACAACATTCAAAATAAAGAGATAAAAAATACATGCAGGCACACTTTCCAAGAATTATGAATTATTCGATTTTACTTTGTTAGTATTTCATGGTTACCACAACTCTAGTTATGGATTTAGCTACTCATGTTCATTGTAGATGAAAAAATTATATTATGAATTAGAATAATTAAACACTTAAAATGATGAATAAATGAATACAAAATCCAAAATCTTCACTAAAATCACAATATTATATTCGAAGATAAAATTAAAAGTAATCCACAAGAAATCTCCAAGACCAAAGTAATAATCTCTAATATCAAGTTCTGGACATTCTATTTGTTCTCTCTATCTAAAAAAAACCTTAAACTTTATTTATAATAAAAGAAAACTAAATCCTAATTGAAATTGGAAAACTGGAATCGGGGTCTCCGACGAACAGAGTTACGGGCCGTAATTGCATTCACGGCCCATAGAGTGGATTCATGGATTTCATTCTTTCTAAATTGTCTTCAATGTAAGAACCCCTTCCTACAGACCATCTTCTGATACGACCCATAATAGGTTTCATATGGTAACTCTTCCGCAACTATACAAAATCTCTAATCTTCAAGGCATGAACTGATGTACGGGCTATCAAATAGTCTATGACCCATCATGGTAACATGTGGTTTCAACTTCTCAAAATCATCTCTTCACTGGATCAGATCTACGAAAAACATCTACGGCTTATGAAATGAACCATGGAAAGTAGAAGGTCCCGTAAAAACCCAAAAAGCTGTAGTTTGTCAAATTTAGTCCAAAAACTTCTCGACTCCTGAAATCCTACAAAATCAATGTAAAACACATCAAACCTACTAACATCACTTTGATAATACACAAAATTCTAAGTTAAAAGCATCAAAAGTGTCATATTATGGTGGCACATCATGGACCAGCGGGGAGTTTTTTAAATTGGTTTTAATTCAGTTTTTCTCACTTTTGAGCATTCTTCTAGGTCGTAGAAGTGGTTTTTATCCCTCTTTCTCTCTTCCTCCATCAATATAAATCCTTCTCCACAAATTTCAGTCACTAATAGAAATTCTAGGACTTTTAAGAAACAAACCCAAACATTTCAAGAAAAGGTTTTTTGATTGCTCTTTATCAAGTTAGGGTTCTTCATCAAGATTTATTGGGTGTTTTGTCATGATCCAAAATTGAATCACGGCAGACTCTAGTGCCGATGTATATATCTACCAACCTGAAGCTACTAGTTTAGAACCCATAGTGGTCTCGTCAAATCATATATAGAATCTCTCAAGTGTCATGACGGTTGTTGGCATCAATTATACCTCAGTAAATTCTAGTGCTTGTAAAGAGGTCTCCAGTATCATGACGGACTCTGGCATCGAGAAGGAGATATCAAGAAATACATCTGCCTCAGGGCTAATGCAATATAAATGCAATGCATGTCAAATCACAATATCAAGATGTATATCAATAGTTATATTCCTCAGCGAACTCTAGCGCGGGCAAGTAGATCTCAAGTATTAAGACTGTCTCAAATATCTCAGTGTCTCAGTAGTATAGATGCAATATGACATGTATACATGCCAATGCCACAATAAGAGTACATTTATGCAATATGACATGATAATGATATGCAAAATAATTATAACATCACAGGGCAATTTAAATGCATCAACAAGTACCACAAGGCCATCTACATGTCCCATATTATCACCCTCTCACCAACAATCAGAATATCAATGAAATCAAACTCTTCAATTATCAAAACATACTCATATATCGAACCGATACCACAATTATAATCAGTTGATCACATAACTCTGCCAAATGGTATCAAGGGTCGCATATTATCACATTAACATCCAATATATCTCAATGCTCAAGATTTCATCTCAATTTATCAATAGAATTTCAAATTACTTAATTTTTGGCATAACTGAAATCATGTTTCCATCAGAATTCTATCATATCAATCTGATTTCTCATGAATCAATCTACATCTTACAATTATCACATGAATATATCCAATAACTTAAATATTGTCCCAAAAGGTTAGCTAAACATACCTCGATGCCGAAATCGTTGTTCGACAAGCTTTCAATCAACTCAAGCCTCTAAACGATCCCCAAATCAATCAATTACTCTAAAACAAATAGATACTACACGTCAAGAGATGAATTTTGATACTCATATTTACATGAATTAGGCTTAGGGCCAAAATGATCAAAATTAGATAATACATCTGTCTCACTCCCAATGCAATATAAATACAGTGCATGCTAAATCATAATAACATCATGTATATTAATAGTAATATTCCTCAGCAGACCCTAGCACGGACAAGTAGATCTCAAGTAGTAAGACTGTCTCAAATATCTCAGTGTCTCAATGTTATAAATGCAATGTGACATGTATACATGCCAATGCCACAATACGAGTATGTATATGTAATATGACATGATAATAATATGCAAAATAGCCATAACATAACAAGGCTATGTCAAATGTATCAACAAGTACCACAAGGCCATCCACATATCTCATATCATTACCCTCTCAACAATAAACAGAATATGAATGAAACTAGATTCTTCAAGTCCCAAAACATGCTCATATATCTCAACGATATCATTATTACCACCAGTTTATCACATAACTATCCCAAATGGTATTAAGGGTCTCATATTATCATATTAATATCCAACATTTCTCAATTCTCAAGATTTCATCTTGATTTATCAATAGAATCTCAAATTACATAATTTTCGACATAACCGATATCATATTTCCATCAGAATTCTATCATATCAATCTGATTTCTCATGAATCAATCTACGTCTTATAATGATCACATTAACATATTCAATAACTTAAATACAATCTTAAAAAGGTTAGTTAAACCTACCTCGACGCTGAAATCGTAATCAGACAAGTTTTCAATCAATTCAAGCCTCTAAACAATCCCCAATCAATCATCATCATCATCAACATATCCCAGTGTCTCAAAAGGCTCCTGCTCATTGTGGGGTGAGGGAGGTCGGATGTACGCAGCCTAAGCGGCTATTTCCAGATGACCCATGAGGAGCGTCGAAAGTTGCATTGATTAACTGCTACTTCACAAATAAAAGAAGCGCAGACAGTTTAAAGAACCATTTTACTTTATTCCATCATACTCCAAAGCCAAAAAGTAATCAATTTTTGGCTTCATCCAAGAATGATGGAAAATCCCCAATTAATCAATTACTCTAAAAAAATAGCTACTACACGTCAAGAGATGAATTTTGATACTCATATTTGCACGAATTAGGCTTAAGGTCAAAATAATCAAAATTATGGCTAAAATTCGAAGTCCCCATATCTGTAAATTGACTTTAAAATCAAGTTTTATACAAAAAATGGAGTCCATGGATGAAAATCCCACTAAAATCTAGTTCAAACCGGATGAACAATCACCATTTAAAGTTTAAAAATCATAAACCAAAAGTCTCCAATTTTGAACTTTCAAAATCATGAAATTCAAGACAAAATTAAGAAAAAAGTCATGAAAATTAATCAAAATGATGTAAGAAACACTTACCCAAAAGACATCTCTGAAAAGTCTTGTCCAAAATTGCCCCCAAAAGCTTGAAATTCACAAAAATGAGTAAAAATAGTGATTTTTGGATTAAGAACTGATTAGGTAAAATATACTAATAGAACAAAGGGTGGGACCCATGAACGTGGAGGGGAATGCCAAGCAAATCTCTGTGAACATAGAATAGGGTCGGCGAACACCGACTAGTCCACAAACTAACCTCTATGAACGGGGGACGCCTGCCATGAACGCGGAGTATAACATGTCAAGCGTCTGGGAATGCAGAGACACTAGTGCAAACGCGAAATATAAAATAAAGTTGCACCAACAATACTCAACCAAAGTTCAAACTCGGAATGGACCTTCGAAACTCATTTAAAATGAAGATTTAACAAACTAAACATAGATCCTTACCAGAAATAGCAATCTGGACTCAACAAAAAAATAGAATTTGATTTCGAGGTCTCCTCGATACAATTACCAATACAAGTCAAATAAACTAGTTTAAAACTAAAAATACCAAATTTACCCTTGGCAAACTCAAAAATGACGACGAGACCATTCCTACAATTAGTTTTACCATTAGAAACTATTGGAGCTGTCGAAATTTCGATCCGAGCTTCTAAATTCTGAATGTTGAGTAAAGTTAATCTTTTGCTCCAGAAACAACTAAAAATTCAACTTTGGGCCTAAAAACCTCATTTTAGTTTCAAATTAAGTTTTGTAACTTTTCCTAGACTAGATTCGACATTTCAGAGCTGATGGAATCGACGAATTTCTTATCCAATTACCAAAACTCAAAATGGTACAAAAATTCATTTTTTCACCAACTTAAACTTTCAAAAATGTCAAAACTCATATTTTCAACTTTTAAAACTCAGGATTTCAGTTCTAACAATACAGATAGTTCAAAATAGGCCCAAAATCTTACAACAAGGCAAAAAAAGTAATTTTTACAAATAAACTCAAAAATGACCAACAAGGTCATTACACGTTTAAGGTATATAAGGCTATCATAGTGAGAAACATAGTTATTCCTCGTGTCCTACATCTCCCATTTTCAATTAGTAAGGCCAAAAATAGGACATTTACCCCCAAAGTTTATGGTTTCAAATTTTCTTTATCTCCTATTTTTGGTTCTTGACTTTATTATCAAAATTATGATATTTAATATCATTAATCATTTTTTATTATGATTCATTATACCACATGGATCGTTCTTTAGCCAACGTTCTTTGAAAACCTCGTCATAATATTTCATATGCATTTTTTTGCATGAATGAAGTTCAAAATTTTGCAGAAGTATTTCAAGAAAGTGTTCCTATTTTAAACTTCAAATGCATTATTTCAACCAACTAAGGTCATCTAACTTATCCGATCCCCAAACTAAGAATAAAACAAACCTGAAAACTAAGTACCTAAAAGAGAAGACTCCTCTCAATACAAAGAATCTAGGAAAGCATAAATAAGGAGACTCTCTCTTTACACAAAAGAAGAGCCTAAACAAAAAGAAACCTCTTCTTAAAAGCTATACCTAAGACGAAGAAGAAAAACAACTAAACACAACCAGTGAGAACCTGCTCTTCCATCCAGCAACTAGAGGAGTTGTTTGATTCTTTTCAACTTCCTCATTCTGAAACTTGCATCTCCAATTTATCTAATTTGAAATGCCCTTTTGTATCTTCTGGTAGTTGATGATAGCTGTAAAATTGATTAGTAGATTTCATTGTGTGGCTGAACTTAGAGAGTGTATCAGCCAAAATTAGATTCTCTGAATGCATGATGGCAATAGAAATACAATATTTTGACTAACTCTTGAACCTCACAGATATACTTACTGATGCTTCAAGGAGGACTGATCTCTTGTTTGAGTCACTTAACCAGTAGCTCAGAATCTACTTTGTGCTATATACACAAAGTAATTTCAAAAATTGCATCTTGGATTTCCACTTGATTATTAGAACCAAAGCCTAAAGGAGTAGCAAGGCATAAATTAAGTTGCCCTTATGATTTCTAAGAATACCATCTGCTCCAATCTTTTCCGGATTTCCCAAGGCACTCCATCAATATTAAGTTTAACAATGTGAAATTGACTTGAATCACCCTAACATCATGTTTACAATTCGTCAATACAAGTTCAGTCCAATTATTAGGAACATGCTGTAAGAATCATATCATGTGTATCCCATGATTATTCCTAGTATATCCATGTATATGTTGGTACTAGTGTCTGGACACGTGCATTGCATGTGTGTTCCATGCTGCTTTATAAGTTTATAACGATTAAACTTTTATGTATTATGTGGGGATTAAGTAATAAAATACAATAATTACAAATTAATTTCTAAAAGTATGATAAGAAATAACAAATGAGGAATGTATGTTGATATTTAAAAATAGTTCTTTTTAATCAATTGGCCATAAATTTTGAACTTCGGTGAGTAGTTACCAAACTTCCAACAAAGTCACAATGACCAATTTAAATACAACAAAAACATAGACTTACAACAATTAGAAATTCATAGAAACAAAGATGACTAATAGAGAGAACATATAAAAATAAATAGAGAAGGAAAAACACAACATACACATACTTCTTAAGACTACTCATAACAATATAGATGGAAAAAATTTAAAATCAGTATATAATTTATGGAGCTCTTGTTGATACCTTCTTCCATAACCAATCAAAATTCAAGAGTCTTCTTGACCAATTCAAGCTAGAGCATGAATCAAATAGAGCATGAGCAGAGCCTTCACTATTTAATTATAAAATGAAAAGGATAGCCTTGGGTTGAGGTCTCATGAAATAAAAAGATAAATTTATATAGATAAATCAAGGAGTACTAAAAGATATCTTAAAGTTTGAAATTAAAAATTTAGAGGTTGTGAATATGAAAAGTATGAGAGTTATAGATATTAAGAGTAGGAATTGAATTAAGTAGTTAAATATGAATTATAAAAATAAATACTTATAGCAAATCAAAATAAATAAATAATATATTTTTTTGGTCTTAATTAATTCATCGTGTTAAGTAAATTAAAAGAGACAAATGAAAGTAAGTACAACAAAAAGGGGACAATTAAAAAAATATTACTAATTTATCTTTTAAAAGAGCAAGAGAATATGACTACTATTCATATTTAATTAATTATATTTTTTTATTATAACACTTTGATTTAATTAGTAGGGATAGGGGATACATTGGTATGTATAGCATTAACGAATAATGTTTTATCCACGCAAATTATACTCCTAATATTTGTGACAAAAGTTACAGAAAAAGTTAGGAAGAGGAAAAGTTGAGTAATTTATGTTTAGTTTTTTTGGATTTATTAGTTTAAGATTAATGTAATTTTAATTATTCTAGATTATAGACGATAAATGTTATTATTAAATTATATATTTAATTAATAATTAATTCAAGGAAGTTCAAAAGTTACTAATATTTTAATTAAAATAACACAATAAATAATTAAATATTTTTAAATATTTCAATTTATTTTAGGGGCAAAATCATAATTCAACTTTTAACTTTGAAGCTTCTTACTTTTAGTTATACTAGTTTAGTGTACGTGCTTTGCACGTGTGTATCATGTTAATTGTGGAAGTTATATATAAGATAAATAAAATTATTAGAAAATAATAATTGATGTTAAAATAACTATTATATCTATCTAAATGATGAATATCATATACACCTATTAAAAAGAAAGGCACATCAGAGGAGAAAAAAGAAAGACAAGCTATAAAACTGTACCAAAATATGCAAAAATTTTAGCATTTAATAATATATTTAGTTAGTAATTTTAAAAGTCTAGTAAAAGAAAAGTACATAATTTTCATATATACTAAAAGTCTAGCAAACGTATATTTTAAAAGTCTAGTAAAAGAAAACTACTTAATTTTTCTTTAAAACTAAAAAAGTGAATACATAAAATATTTAAAATAAAAAGTGTAAATATGATAACTCACTACCACAATAACAATTAAGGAGAAAATTTTCATCATTAATATAAAAAGTCAAAATCATGGGGTATTAATACATGAAAACACAATAAATAATAAGGTAAAAGAAATTAAACCACACTATATATGGCACAATAATATATTTAATTATCTATAACAAATTGACAATAATGATGTCACACCCCACCCTGGGGGTCGTGACCAGTGCCCGATAGGGGCACGCAAACACTTACCAAGCCAAAGTTCTTTA
>JAOTQJ010177013.1:0-23974 GCA_025642045.1 Solanum sejunctum
TATTAGCAAGGTACAATTCTTCCCCAACGCGAAGTGTCACGGACTTGGTCGTAATTCCAACGAACCATGCGGCCTAACAAACTTTTAATGCTCAAGTTGATAGTCAGCTTGACTCTAATGCTTAGCGAAATTTCGAAAGACTAAGCAAAAGACTATGAAGGAACTTGAATATCTGGAGGAACAAAGAAAGAATTCTTTATTAGAGAACATGAAAGCTATACAATGCTTTCCTTGCTAATCTTTATATTTTCTTGCTTTTCTTGATGATCCTAACAAATGAAATGACCCTCCTATTTATACAATTTCCTAAGGGCCATTTCTAGCCATTGCTACAGTGCCTACTATAGTACCCTAGCCATTGCTATAGTTCCCTGACCGTTGCTACAATTCCTGATCATTGCTACAATGCCTTGATCATTGTTATAGTGCCCTGACCGTTACTACAATTCCAGAGAGTTCTTGGAGCCTTCCGGGGAGCATCGAACACGTTTCTGAGCACTGTTTTGCAGCGAAATTTAGGCGGGACATGTTATTCTCCCCCACCTATTGTTGTGATGACCTCAGCGCAATGTTGTAGTAGAAACTCCCTGTCTTAGACCTTTGGATTGTCGCACCTCCTCGTGCTGTCCCCTTGTGTCCTTTTCTGAAGTTTGCTCCTTTTCCATGCCCGAAGCGTACTGCTACAGCTTCTTCTCTCTCAGCTTCCTTCGACAACTCCTCTTCTGGCGTTTTCCCTTCTTGACATGCATGGAAAACAATAGTGGCAGCTTATCCTGGAACCCTTCCACAAGCCGCATGGCCGACAACTGCACTTGTCCCTCTGACTTGGGCTTCTGCACTAAGGGCACTATGCAGGAACTTCCCTGCTCCAAGACTACAGGTTGTTGGAGGTAGGGGTCAATCCCAACATGGTTTTTTCGGAAAAATTCTTGCCCAAGGACAATGTCAAAGAGATCTATGAGGGCAATATGGAAGTTGGTCTTGCCATGCCAATATCCCAACGCTATGTCGACTCTCTGAGCAACGCTACACACTGGAGTCATTGGCGCATTGACCGTCCTAAGTAGAGCATTTTTGGGATCATATTTTAGCTCCAACTTGGCTGTTGCCGACTTAGTCATGACATTAGTCTCCACGCCTGTGTTAACCATGGCACGAGTAGGTCGCCCATTAATCATCATGTCCACATATTATGCTCGGTACTCCTTCAATTTCCCTAGTTACCGCGTGATCTCTCCACACAGCCTAATCACGCCAACCTGTGCTGTGTACGAATCTTCCCCTGTTGTGCCTTCTGTTCCTTCAGCTCTCATAGTATGGCACCAAGGCTCTTCAGGTTAAGGCAGTTGTTGTACTTGTGCGGCCCCCCGCACATATAGCACTTGAGCTCTTTCTTGGGATGAGCCCTGCCTTCTTCGTCGCTTTGTCGTCCGAACCTCCTATTATCAGGACCACCAGTGTCATGATACTTAAGATGTCGCTGCCAACCCCGACCTTTGCCACCATATCCCCCACCTTCGTTATAACTACCATCTGAGTCCTCTCCTACGCCTTTACTTTGCTTGTCATGTCGAGCATCCTTGATCATGATTGCTTTTGATGGACGAATGTAACCCCTATCCATCAACTCTTTCAATAGCCTTTGTAATCCCTCGAGCTCCGGAGGCGCCATGCGGTATGGTACTGTCGCGGGCGGAGTGGCAATAGGTACCAACTCTATTTTATGGTCCACCTCCCTCTTTGGTGGCAACTTCTTTGGCAGCTCATGCAACATCACGTCCTTGAACTCCTTCAAGACGTGCTGGACTCCTTAGGGCAGGACTTCGGCTGGAGGAACAACAACTTCTTCCTTCAAGGCAACAAGGTAGGTTGGCTCCTCCTTTTTCACCCCTTTGGCGAGTTGCATAGAAGAAATTTGCTTCTCTTGGAGTCAGGTTTCTCGCTCTAGTGGGACAAGATGAGTGTTACCCCTCTCCAAGATATACAGTGAGTTTGCGAAGGGAATTGGAATGGTCTTGACTTGGTCCATGAACTCAATACCCAAGACAAGTGGATAATCGTCCCATGGTCACGATTGAGAAGTTAATGTGACTATTCCAACTGCCTAAGCTTACTTTTTTACGTTCCTGGCAACTCCAAAGGTTTCTATTGGTGCAAAATTGACTCCTTTGAGTCAACCACGTCCCTTCTCGAATTGTATGCCCATATTTTTGGCTTCCTGAAAGGTGAGGAAGTTGTTGTTGGCTCCTGTGTCAACTAATGCTTTCACGGTATGTCCTCCAATCTTGGCTTCAGCGAACAACCTCCCCTTCTTCTCGTTCTTGGGCAATCCACCTTTGCCTCAATAGCACTGAGGAGTTATGAGGCCCTTATCTTCGCCTTCTCTTGCTCGCGTTCCTCTATCAAGGCTGAGAGTTTGCTCTTTCTGGGAAATTCTCTCGCTTTGTGTGGCCCTTCACAAAAGAAGCAGCGAATCGAGGGTCTTTGGTGCTCCTTGGGTCCCTTTGCATTCTTCATTGCCTCCTTGCCTCGATGTGGGTCTCCCCCACTTTTTTTCTTATCGCCCTTGTAATTAGGTTTAGGTTTATCCACTTGCTAAACTCAATAAGGGACTCGATAATAGAAATAGCGCTAGTCAAGTCTTGAGCCCCCCCATCTTTGGATGTCAAGTCTAGCCCACTGTTGTAACCCATCCATAAAGGGAAAGAAAGCTTCCTTGTCAGGATAGTCTGGGGTCTCAAGAAGTACCTCAGTGAACTCCTTTACGTATTTCCGAATGCTCTCTTCGTGCTGCAGTCGCCTCTACTTTCCACATGCTTCTTCTTCTATATTGCTAGGGTAGAACTGCTTCTTGAGTTCTGCCCAGAATTCTGCCCATGTGCCAATAGAGCAGGTGCCTCTCTCTATGTTGCCCTGTCGCCTTCTCTACCATACCATTGCGGTATCTTCAAGGTAGAGACTGGCCATATCCACCTTTAGGGTTTCGTCGGTCATAGCATGCGCCCTAAAGTACTGCTCCATTCTCCAGATAAAGTTGTCTAGCTCCTTTGATTTCCTTGACCCTTTCAAAGACTTGGGTCGTGGAACATCCAACTTGGAAGGGGTAGTCCTTACCTCGGACGTACTAGCAGTGCCCTAGGCAAGAGCTATTTTTCACAGGCTAAGCTCCTCCTCGATGCTCTCTAGCTTGTGCAGAAGCCTCCCTAGCTCTTCCCGCATTGAAGAAATCTCTGCCCTATGTGTCTCTTCGCGGCCTTCACACTTTCGAGACATTGGAATAGGACTTGGTTCATGGCGGATTTCATTTCCTCCCGCAATCCGTCTAGGCCATGTTTGACCTCTTCGAACTTCTGGTCGGCCTCTTGAAACTTCTCCTGCCCATCGGCTATAGCTAACTCTAGCTTGGCTAGCTGTGTCTTCATGTCTCCCATGACCTCCTTGGATTGAGACCTCTGTACCCTAGATTTCTCCTTGCCAACTTGGGTGATCTCACTTGCACCTTCCATTCTTCCTGATGTTCCTGAACCTTGCGCTCTGATACCAACTGTCACGGACTTGGTCGTAATTCTAATGAACCGTGTGGCCTAGTAAACTTTTAACGCTTAATTTGCTAGTCAACCTAACTCTAATGCTTAGCAGAACTTCAAAAGACTAAGTAAAAGACTATGAAGGAACTTGAATATCTGGAGGAACAAATAAAGAACTCTTTATTAGAGAATATGAAAGCTATACAATGCTTTGCTTGCTAGTCTCTATATTTTCTTGCTTTCCTTGATGATGCTAACAAATGAAATGACCCTCCTATTTATAGAATTTCCTAAGGGTCATTTCTAGCCATTGCTACAGTGCCTGCTACAATACCCTAGCCGTTGCTACAGTATCCTAGCCATTACTACAGTTCCGGACCGTTGCTACAATGCCCTGACCGTTGCTATAGTGCCCTGACCATTGATACAGTTCTAGAGAGTTCTTGGAGCCTTCCAGGGCATGTTGAACACGTTTTTGAGCACTATTTTCCAACAAAATTTCGGCAGGACATCTCAGAAGGCATTGGAACAGTATCAAACATATTTTGCGATACCTAAAGGGTACAGTTGATATGGGTCTGTTTTATACTAACAAGGGTTGTACAAATTTTGTTAGTTATGCAGATGCAGGTTATTTATCAGATCCACATAAAGCTTGATCTCAAACAGGTTATCTGTTTACGTATGGAGGAACTGCTATATCATGGCGATCTACAAAGCAGTCTGTGGCTACTTCTTCAAATCATGTTGAAATAATAGCAATTCATGAAGCAAGTAGAGAATGTGTGTGGTTGAGGTCAATGATACATTCCATCCAAGAGAAGTGTGGACTGAAAAATAATATCAAAGTACCCATAATCATATTTGAAGACAATGCCACGTGCATAGCTTAACTGAAAGGTGGCTTCATAAAAGGAGACAGAACAAAATATATTTCACCAAAATTCTTTTTCACTTGTGATCTTCAAATGAATGGAGAAATAGATGTTCAACAAGTTCGTTCAAGTGATAATCTAGCATCTATGTTTACCAAGGCTTGCCAACTCCACCATTGAGAAATTGAGATACAAAATTGAAACGTGTTATCTTAGAGATATTAAGTGATGTTTTCACGAGAGGGAGTAAATACGCGCTACACTCTTTTTTTCTTAACCAAGGTTTTTGTCCCATAGGGTTTTACCTGGTAAGGTTTTTAACGAGGCAGCATGTAATGCATATTAGAAACAACTATATACATTTTTATTATATGGATATCCAACGGAGGGAGTGTTGAAAATAAATGGAATATGTATATCCATGTATACACTTACCTACTAAGTTGTACATGTGAAAAAAATTGTACACCTAACGAACTTTATGCTTATAAATAGGCATTGGTTTTCATATTAAGAAATACATCAAATATCAAAAAGAAATATTATTACTCTCTCTTTGTTCCTTTATAATTTTAGCATTTTTGTATTAATTTTATAATATTTTCCTTATTTTTTTTCAAAAAAACTTTCCCAGGTAGTTTTCAACTTTTTTTGGTTTTTTGATGATTTTTTAGAGCTTCTCCAATTTATAATATTAAAATCAGAGATGAATGGAAGTACACATAAAAAAATTGCATGAAAGAAAATGTTTGATTGAACTCTTAGCTAGAAAATGAGGCGTTCAATTAGAATATGAATTAGTTTGAGTATCAAAAAATATTCTAACAAGTCTAAGGAGTCGAATGTGTGTTTTAACTAATTTTCAAGCTACAAAATTTAAAGTTCAACCTGTGTTGAATTTATTTGAAAAGAATGATGTTAAGGATTAAAATTTCACATAATTTAACTTTAGTTTAATTTAATACTTAATAGATTTAGAGTACTGTACATATTTGTTCTTTCTCTTCCTTCCACGATATTTTCAAATAATAATTTGTTAATTAGATAATTTTTATTTTGATTTCACAATTTATATATAATATTAAAAATGTAAATTTTGAGTACGTCATGTTTTTTTTTTACTTTTTTTTTTTGCAAATTGTGTATGATATAGTTCAAATTTAGGATTAAATTTAATAGAATTGAACCATGATGTAGCATAGTAATTTTAAGAACCATAAGGTTTTTTAGTTAGGTTATTTGTTAATAAATGAATTTGTTTTAGATTATTATCTAAGTATAATTCTCGAATTTACAATTCGTCTTTTAATTCATAACACTTGTTAATAATTGACATGATATTAACATACAATGCATATTTATGACAATTAGTTATAATTAAATAAAAATCAAGAAAACATCTATATAAATCTATTTATAAATTTATTAATTACATGCTTGTTTAGTAAATTAAATTAAGGTGAGTTTAACTGTAATATCTGTAACACCAAATAAAATTATCAAAATACCCCTACATGATAGATGTGCGCATAATGCAACTTTTCAAATTCTGATGGCAAATCGGAGGCCGAAAATGCTATCAGCATGAAAGATTGTGTGAGGAAGAGGTCTTGGTTGATTTATAGAGCAACCGGATCAAAAAATAATTTTTTGATGTATAAACGCATTCCAGAATAAGTGCGCGACAGGCCCTTGATGCAGACCTGCCGCAGACTTATACTTAGATGTGGTCCCAATATTTTCTATAGGATTAGAAAACTCTATCGAAAAGTTAGCACAAAACCCCTAAATTAAACTAAATCTGCGACGTGGACTTGGTACGGTGAGGACTTGGTATGGCGAAGTGTATTTTTTTTAGTTTTTCGTGAGGGACATTATAGAATTTTCCAACCCCTCCCAAACTTAAAACACAATCAAAATAGGTCATTTTGAGCATAAAAAGGGTTTTAATCCCTATTTTTAAGTCCTTCTAAGTTTCTAACAAAGACTAGGGCTAAAGAGAAGAGAAGAGGAGCAAGAATTCGAGAGGATTGAGAAGAGTTCTTACGAGGTTGACTATCAAAGGTTCATATCAGATATGTAAATTAAAACATGAAAATGTTCTTTCATGTGCCCCCATTGATGATAATAGAGGAATTGTGAGTATTTTGAATCTCCATGCATGCTTCTTGAATATTTTCTTGTAAATTAAATATATTATATGTATTTTCATATGTTGATGATCATCATAAACTTGAATTACTGAATAAATGCTTTTAGATGAGTTATTTCATAAACCCTATATGTTATTTTGTAAAAGATTTCATGAATGAACCTAGGAATTAAGTCTAGAGTCTTGATTTGAGAATGTTGATTATGATTATGATGTGAGCATGATGATGAGTTGATAGAACTTGATAGAACTTGATGGTCCCATGAGTATTCATAATTGAATTCTAGAGATTTATCTAATTGACTTCTTTCTAATGATTGATCTAAGCCTTGAGCTATTGAATGAAAATTGAGTTGATGAGATAATTAATATGATAGGCCGAAAGGCCCAATTGAGATAAAGTTGATAAGATGATGAGATTCTCCATAAGACTGATTGACATGATTGATTGAGATGGATGGTCTTATGACATCGAGTCTTTGGAGGAGTATCGAGCATCAAAATGAGTAAGAGTAAATCCAACTCACACTCATTAACTATATTGTCAAGTGTAAGTGAGGATTGAGCCACTACATTAGAGGTTCCCTCTTGAGTTGAAGTCTCTGAAAGCAATAGAGGACTTGAGATAGACTAGATCCCTTGGGGATCCGATTCTTTCTTTACTTGGCAAGTACGGAATGGTTGTGGCAATATCAACAAAATTTTTGTACAATCACTGACTTATAAATAATTGTTGTCAGATAAGAGAAACTGCCAAATAGGTCCCACATTGATAGTACTCTGATTTGATTTGATTTGATTAGATTGGATTGGTATAGATTGGTCATCATCTACTATTTACTCTTGTTTTAGATAGACATTTGATATTCTGATTAAGTATCTTCTAAGTTGATATTATTCTGTATTAATCTACATATATCTATTTCATTCAGCCATTTTATATACTTGTATATTCCACGTACTGATATTCATTTGGACTGCATCATTTCATGATAGTAATAGAGGCTTCATAGACTAGAGTTCAGTTGCTGATTTGAGATTATGTTCAACTAGTTTCTTTCATACTAGCCTATTTTATTGATATGGTTCTTGAGACTTAAAATGTCCACTATTTATCATCTTAGTCTTCCGGTGATTTGCTATGATAATGGTAGAGACTTCATAGACTAGAGTTGAGTTGTCGATTTGAGATTATGTTTAGCTAGTTTCTTTCATACTAGCCTATGTTATTGATATAATTTTTGAGACTTAGAATATTCACTATTTATCATCTTAGTCTTCATCTGATTTGCTATGAAGGTTCACTAAATGAATGTGATGTGGCCAAGTGATTCACTTGGAAACTAGCAATAATCTTTGAGTGCTAGCCACGTGTAGGGTACCCACCCGGGGAAAAACAAATATAGTATCATAGCACAGAGTTCAAGTGTCCTAGGGAGTCGATGAAGCCATGTCTAGTAGAGTCTTGTTTATGGGTGTATTAATCACCACTCTGTATAAACAAGTGGATATAAAATATTAGGAATGTTTACACTTCTTTCATGATCTGTCTCATGCGATAGAGTTAAAACTCTATGAATCTCCCTTCTAATCCGTGAATTGCACATTTGCAGAATTACGACCATGCCTCCAAGAAGACCCGTCAGAGGAAGAGGCATCCTGCTAGATAGAATGTTAACCCACCTGAGCCCAGGGACATGATGAACCTATAGGTCCAGTCATCCCCACTGAGCAGCCATTATAAGCTAAAATTTCTAATATTGAGCTTCGTCAAGCTATCCAAACTCCAGCCCAAGTTATCACAACACCTGCTGCGAGACAAAGAGTGAGTAGATAGGATGCACAAGATACATTTAGAGTTCGTGAATTCTTGAGCATAAACCCACCTGAGTTCAAAGGGTCTATACCTAATAAGGATCCTGAGAACTACATTGATGAGCTTCAGAAAGTGTTTCAGGTGATGCATGTGGCTGATGTTGATAGAGTTGAATTGGCTGACTACCAGATTAAGGGTGTTGTAAGACTGTGGTTTGATTAGTGGAAGAAGGGTAGAAGAGAGGAAGCCCTAATGCTGACTTAGGCAGTGTTCGAGAAAGCTTTCTTGGGGCATTTCTTTCCAAGAGAATGGAGAGAGGCGAAGGTACGAAAGGTTTTGAATCTAAAATAAGGCTCTATGACTGTGCAAGAGAATGGACTTAGGGAGAATGGGATGTATGTTGATGGACTGAACAAAGGGCCAAAGAAAAATGGAAGGGGAACTATGCTTGTGAGTCATATAGATATTGGAAGGTCGATGACCTCTGTACAAGAAGCGTATGAGAAAAGACAACACGACAGGGAAGCGTTCAAAAATAAGAGGGCCAAGATATCCAGCCATGAGGTTGGAAATAGAGATAATGAGAATGGAAATAGGTTTCAGTCAGTGGCAGCACCATCATCTGCTAGTACACTTGTGCCCCAAAACAGGAATAATCAGAGATCTTAGAATTTTGGAGCCCAGGGATCTCAGTAACAAGCTAGTGTGGCTCAAGTTCATAGGATAAGCCACCATACGGTAAGTGCAGCAGATTATACTTGGGGAGGTGTCGTGAGGGGAGCGATGTATGTTTTAAGTGTAGCCAAGTGGGTCACATTCAGATAGATTATCCAAAGTGGGCTGATCGAGCTCAATCTTCTGCCCCAGCCTCACCAGCCGAGCAACTCAGAAAGATGCTATGTCAAGGCAAGTGGGGCTACAAACCATTTCTATGCCATGGGTAATCGCTAAGATCAGGAGCACTTCTCAAATGTTGTGATGGATATAATTCAAGTCTTTATTCTTGATTACTATGTTTTGATGGATCCTGGGGCCACAATGTCATTTTTGTCTCCTTATATGGCTAGTATATTTGATAGAACTCCTAAGAGTGTTCTTGAACCCTTTGATGTTTCTACTCTAGTTGGTGAGTCTGTCCTAGCTTAAAGAATCTATAGAGATTGTGTAGAGTCCATCCATCATAAAGACACTCTTGTTGATTTGATTGAGTTAAAGATGATTGATTTTGATGTGATTGAAACACCCCTCATGTGCTTTAGAATGTCCATAATCGTAATTTTTATATATCTCAAAATTCATGCGTAATTTTAAAAATTCAACTTCATATTCTCGATCAGGGGAAATATTGAGTGGGAAATGGGTTTAATCTGGATTTTAGAAGACTCATCAAAAAAAAAAAAATTTCACTAATTTTACGATTTTCAGTGGTTGTCCGAGCCTAGGGCACGACACTGTGTATTTCCATCTCCGCGTCTGGTCTAGGTCCGCGCCCCAGGCTCGGACCAGTGTAATATTTTCTTTGATTTTCTTATTTTGCCCAATGGCATTGGAGTTATAGCACCACACCCACTTAAATGTGAAATCTTCCATACTTAGCAATTTTTCAACTTTATGGCTCACAAAACCCTCTCTAAAATCTCCCTAAGACTATCAATCCTCTCATTCAAATCTAAGGATTTCAAGCTAGATTTTGGAACTCAATTCATTTCAAGCTCTAAGTCTATTTCAAGTTCATTTTAAGGAATTCAAGGTTTAAGGTATGCGGGTCTTCATCCATGAATCCTTTCACCTATGGAGCCCAACCTTCTCCTTTTGTGAAAATTACATGATTTCAAGTTGTATTACCTATGGGTATCTCTTATTATGAATTATAATCATAAATTATATTGGGGTTTTATTTAGTATTGATTGATTATGCATGAATATCTATTTCAAACTTATTCGATGAATTTATTTTGTGTATTGAGACTATGCATTTGAGCTAAGAAACTATGAACTATAATGAGCTTTCGTGATAGATTTCAAGATACCCTAGATGAGGGTTTTACTACCATGTTGGTGGGTTGATATGCATTAAGTTTACTTATCTTATTTTACTCTTGAATTGCATGATTTTGAACAAGTATCAAGAACCCACCATGTGTTTGATAAAAGTCTCAAGATAAGAATTCTCAAGTTAGTGACTTCGTGATGATTAAGGGCTTTCAAGTATGTATTGAATTCATGAAACGTATCTATGATTTTACAAGTATCAAGTTAATCACTGTTTCAAGATTTTTACCTCTTGTGAGCCATTCATGTTTAGCAAGGCTTCAAGTATGATTATGATTTACTCTCATGTTTAAGTTAGGCTCACTAGTAGAGGTCAAGCATGTTTATGAGCTACTCAAGTCATGTTCTTACAAGTTATTCATGTTATGATTAAAGTATGATTATTTCAAGTATTCCATGGGCTTAGACTTAACTCTGATGGATTGGATGTCGGCATGGACTATCTCCTAAGGTCCATACTCCTTTCCTCAATCTATGTGCCACCATAGGATTATTCATTACCCTTGCTATACTAGTGGATCCATTTAGTGCACTTTGTCATAAAGTCCTTTTCGAAATGGGTCATGATCCTATAAAAAAGGTTGCTTTATACTAAATGGGTTATGTTCCCATAAGGTTAAGTATGGTTTACCTTGGCAAGTAGACCACCTCTTTACCGATGAGGGGTATTCATTGGGATTCTAGGTTATAGCTCGCTTGGTCTTATGTATATCAGTTAAGGTCTCCTCCCACAAATATATTATATATATTATACAAGTTATATGTTTACACACATGTTTCATTACAAGCATTGACCATACATGTCATGTTGAAATTATATCTATTGCCTATATGTATGTATTTTGAATATGATGGCTTATATCTTGTTGTATTACATCTTGCATACTTAGTACATTCAAACATACTAATGCATACTCTATGCCTACATATATCACCATGTAGGGATCAAAGCTCCTTTTGATCATTCTCCACCTCGTGGCTAGCTCGATTCTTGAAGAAAGCTTTGGTGAGTCCTCAACTCCTAGAACAATATCTATTTACTTTTTTGTCATGTTGAGACTTCTTTCTTTATGTTGCATACCTACTATTATGAGGGTGAGACCGGGGAGTGTCTTGGCCCTTACCTCTTTCTAAAGTAAAGGTGTTGTTAGACACTATTGTTTGTATATGTTTTGAGCTTGACTCTTTTATGCTTTTATGAATATCAAAGACTTTCCTTAGTCCCACTTCCCTTTTTCATTATATCTTATTGATGCTTATTTTACTTCCATGACCAAGGATATGTGAGTGATATGTTAAGAGGCTTATTTGGGGTCCCTTCGGGTAACTCATTTGCTGTATCACATCTAGGACCTAGGCTTGGGTTGTGACAAGCTTGTATCAGAGCCACTAGGTTGTTAATGATCCTCGAAAATCCAATACATCATGTGAATTAGAGTCTTATCATGATTGTGAAGCCCATCACAACTATGAATAAGAGGCTGTGAGGCGCTTTAGAATATGTTTTACTTCTTCATGTTCTATATAGTGATTTAGATATAAATATAAGGCTTCTTCGCTAATGAATGTTTTTTTCTTGTCTAAATTATGCTGATAACAAGAGGAATACCAAGGAGAGACTGTACTCCCGAGGAACAATCAGTCCCTCTTGCTCCTCAAGATGGAGGGGTAGCCCAAGATGAGTTCCAGGATGCCATTACAATATTGGCCCATGGTATGACCAACCAATTGAACCAAGGAGCCCAAGCTCCTCATGCTCCTAATTCGGTATCAAAGGTGAGGATTTTCACAAGAATAAACCCTCCGGAGTTTCATGGGTCTAAGGCGGAGGAAGATCCCCAAGGGTTCATAGATGAGGTTTATAAGGGCATCAAATTTGACTTACTCAATGGAAGTTGGAGAAGGGAAATGATAATATTATTCCTTGGGAAGAGTTCAAAGCCGACTCCCTCAATCAGTTCTTTCCTATTGGGTTAAAAGAGGCTAAGATGATGGAATTTATGAATCTTAAGCAAAGATCCATCAGTGTAAGGGAGTATGCCCTCAAGTTTAACAAGATCTCCAAGTATGCTTCTCAATTGGTTGTCGAACCTAGATCAAGGATGAAAAAATTTGTGTCCGGAGTGTTCGACTTGGTTAATGAAGTGTATCGTACCGCTATGCTAGTGAGTGATATGGATTTGTCTCGGCTCATGACATATGCCGAACAATTAGAGGGGGAAAAGCTTAGAAAAAGAAGAAGTGGTGAGTCCAATAGAGATTGATTTGAAGGTGGTTTTCAAGGTTCTAAGGGTGGTCGATTTCCTCAAGGCCACAAGTTCCAAGGCCAAGGGTCTTCCAATGTTCCTAAAAAGAGATTTGCTAATAATAATCTAAGGTTTCAAGGTGGGAATGGTGGGATGATCAATCCTAAGTGCCATGGGAAAAAACCATGGTTGTCCATGTTTAAAAAATTATAATGCTTACTTTGGATGTGGTGGAATGGGTCACAAAGTTATTGATTGTCCTCATGCTCAAAACAAGGGTAGAGACAATCATCCTCAAGGTCAATATACTAATGTGGGCCAAAGGAAAAGAGGAGGCCAACAAGGAGGTGCCCCAGGGCAAAATAGGTTTTATGCTCTCCAAGGAAGGCAGGGAGTTGATGAGGTGCCCGATGTTGTTACTGGTATATTAAAGGTTTTTAATTATGATGTGTATGCATTAATAGTTTCGGGTGCCACCACTCTTTCTTTCACTACTCCTTTTGTTGCCAAAAAGCTTCATGTGTGTCCTGAATTATTGTATGAATCTTATGAAGTGTCTACCCTCATTAGGGATTCCATTGTTACTAAAAGAATCTATAGAAATATTCTCGTGTTCTTATTGCATAAAGTCTTGCCTTATGATTTTTGTGAACTTGACATGGTAGATTTTGATATTATTCTTGGGATGGATTGGTACATGCATACTATGCTTCCGTTGATTATAGGACCCATAGGGTGAGATTCCAATTCCCTAATGAGCCCATTCTTGAATGGAAAAGTTGTAATGTAGTGGTCAAGGGTAGGTTCATTTCTTGTCTTAAAGCCCAAAAGTTAATTTCTAAGGGTTGCCTTCATCATCTTGTAAGGATTAGGGATGTGGAGTCTAAAAACCTCCCTATTGAGCCAGTTTCGGTGGTCAATGAGTTTGTGGATTTCTTTCTCGATGAGCTTCCCGATGTTCCTCCTGAAAGAGAAATAGACTTTGATATGGACCTTCTTCCTGAATACATAACCTATTTCTACTCTCCCTTACAGTATGGCCCCGACGGAATTGAAAGAGTCGAAGGATCAATAGAGAGATTTGTTGGATAAGAGTTTTATAAGGCCTAGCAAATCACCTTAGGGTGCACCGGTGTTATTTGTAAAAAAAAGATAGTTCCCATAGAATGTGAATCGATTACCGCCAATTTAATAGAGTCACCATAAAGAACAAGTATCCTCTACCAAAGATTGATGACCTTTTTGATCAACTTCAAGGGCTAGTCACTTTTTTAAGATTGATTTTCGGTCTAGATATCACCAAGTGAAATCAAGGGAGTGTGATATTCCCAAGACGGCTTTTTGAACTAGATATAAATACTTTGAATTTGTGGTAATGTCTTTTGGCTTGACTAATGCATCAGCTATATTATGGATCTCATGAATATGGTCTTTAAACCCTACATTGACATATTTGTGGTGGTCTTTATTTATGATATATTGATTTATTCTTGGAGTGAGGAAGAACATATAAATCACTTGAGGGTGGTGTTGCAAATCTTGAGGGATGAGAGGTTCTTTGCTAAATCTGAAAAGTATGAATTTTGGTTAAAATAGGTTGCTTTTCTAGGGAATGTGGTATCGGGTGATGGAATTAAAGTGGATCCTAAAAAGACAGAGGTAATAAGGAATTAGCCTCGACCCTTGACTCCGACGGACATTAGGAGTTTCTTGGATTTAACGGATTACTACCGGAGGTTTGTGAATGGCTTCTCTTCTATTGCTTCCCCTATGACTAAGTTGACCCAAAAGAAGATAAAATTTGTTTGGGTTGATGAATGTGAAAAGAGTTTTCAAACTTTGAAAGACAAGCTCATCTCCGCTCCTATTTTGGCCTTACTAGAAGGGTTAGAAGGGCTTTTGGTTTATTGTAATGCGTCAAGGATTGGAGAGGGGTGTGTGTTGATGAAAAATGGCAAGGATATAGCATATGCCTCTAGGTAACTTAAGGTGCATGAAAAAAATTATCCCACCCATGATCTTGAATTGGTGGCCATGGTGCTTGCTTTAAAAATTTGGCGTCATTATTTATATGGGGTTTATGTTGATGTGTTTACCAACCACAGGAGTCTCCAATATGTGTTCACCCAACAAGATCTTAACTTGAGATAAAGAAGATGGTTAGAGCTCCTTAAACATTATGATATGAATTTGCATTATCATCCCAGCAAAGAAAATATTGTGGTCGATGCTCTAAGTAGAGTGTCCATGGGTAGTTTAGCTCATATTGATGCTGGTGACAATGAGGTGGCTGGAGAAGTTCACTGGTTAGCTAGGTTGAATGAAGTTGAAAATAGTAGTGCACTGGTTGTTAATGGTTCCAAATCTTCATTGATTGAGAAAGTCAAGTCAAAACAAAACCTTGACCCCGCCTTGCTAGAGTTGAAGGCTTTGGTGAGAGATGGTAAAGTGGAGGTTTTCTTTCAAGGGGGAGATGGTACCCTTAGGTACCAAGGTAGATTGTGTATGCCTAATATTGATGACTTGGGGGAGTTGCTTTTGAAAGAGCTCATAGTTAATCCTATTCTATTCATCTCGGTTCCACAAAGATGTATAGAGATTTGAGAGAGGTGTATTGGTGGGGTAGTATGAAGAGAAATATTGCCAAATTTATAGTCGGTTGCCATGGTTGCCATAATTGTTAATAAGTGAAAGCTAAACATCAAAGGCCGGGTGGCCTAGCACAAGACATAGAAATTCCTACTCGAAAGTGGGAGGAGATCAACATGGATTTCGTGGTTGGGTTGCCAAAGACTAGGAAACTCTTTGTTTCCATTTGGGTTATTGTTGATAGAATGACAAAGTCGGCTCACTTTATACTGGTTTAAAAAACTTATGGTGCTGAAGATTATGCCAAGTTGCATATTCATGAGTTGGTTAGATTACATGGGGTACCCTTGTCTATCATTTTGGATCATGGTGCTCAATTCACTTCCTATATTTGGAGGTATTTCTAAAGAGATCTTGATACCAAGGTCACGCTTAGCATGACTTTTTATCCTCAAATGGATGGTCAAGCCGAAAAGACTATCCAACTCTTGAGGATATATTTAGGGCTTGTGTTTTGGAGTTTAAGGTTAGTTGGGATGAACATCTTTCACTTATTGAGTTTGCTTACATCAATAACTACCACTCTAGCATTGGCATGGCTCCCGTTGAAGCTTAAATGGTACACATTATAGATCCCCAGTTAGGTGGTTTAATATGGGAGAAATGGTTTTGTTAGGCCAGGATTTGGTTATGGAAGCCTTGGAGAAGGTGAAATTGATAAGGGAAAGATTGAAAATAACCCAAAGTAGACAAAAGTCCTACTACGATGTGAGAAGAAGAGATCTTTAGTTTAAGGTTGGTGATTGGGTTCAAAGTCTCACCCATGAAGGGTGTGGTCCGATTTGGCAAAAAGAAAAAATTTATCCCAAGGTTTGCGGGACCATATAGAGTTTCAAGGAGGGTTGGTAAGGTTGCATATGAGTTGGAGTTGCCTATGGAGATAAATATGGTTCATCCGATCTTCTATGTGTCCGTAATGAGAAAATGTGTGGCTGACCCAAATGCTATAGTGTCCTTAGAGGTTGTGGGCATTGTAGAAGATTGTTTGACTTGTGAAGAGGTCCTGGTGGAAATTTTGGACAGACAAGCGAAGAGGTTGAGAAACGAAGATGTAGCTTCCGTCAAGGTCCTTTGGAAGAATCACCAAGTTGAAAGTGCCACATGGAAGCCAAGGCGGACATGAAAAAGCAATACCCATATCTTTTCCACTCTGCTCAAGCTGAAGGTAATAAATTAAGTCACATATATGATTTCAAGTATTAAATTCCAGCCCTCATGTCATTTTGCATGCATTCATATTTATGGTAACAAGTTTATGGTGAATTTTGACATTTATGTTGAGATTTTTGAAAATGATGTTTAAGTGCATTTGTTGCATTCATGTCGGGCTGAAATCTTCAAAGTTACTCCTCTTACGCATGTTTCTTTAACATTCAAGGACGAATATTCCCAAGGGGAAGATATTGAAACACCCTTTGTGTACTTTGGAATGCCCATAATGGTAATTTCTAGATATCTAAAAAATTGTGCATAATTTCAAAAATCTGACTTCATATGCTCGATCAAGGGGTAAAATTGAATGGAAAATAGGTATAACTCAAATTTTAGAAGACCCATAACAAAAAATAATTTTTGCTAATTTTACTATTTCCAGTCGCTGTCCACGCCTGGGGCGTGCCACTGTGTATTTCCATATCCATGTCTGGTCCACGCCGCACCTGGAGCGAGAACCAGTGTAATATTATCCTTGATTTTCTTATTTTTCCCAAGGGCATTGGAGTCATAGCCCATACCCACTTAAATGTGAAATCTTCCATATTTTGCCATTTTGCAACTCTATAGCTTACAAAGCCTTCTCTAAAACCTCTCTAAGATTCTATCAATTATTTCATTCAAATCTAAGGATTTCAAGTTCAATTTTGAAACTCAAGGACTCATTTCAAGATCTAAGTCTAATTCAAGTTCATTTCAAGGAATTCAAGGTTTATGGTATATGGGTCTTTATCCATGGGTCCTTTCACCCATGGAGCCTAACCTTCCCCTTTTGTGAAAATTGTATGATTTCAAGTTATATTACCTATGAATATCTCTTATTATGAATTATGAACAAAAATGATGTTGGAATTTTATGAAGTATTGATTGGTTATGCATGAATATCTATTTCAAACTTATTTCATGAATGAACTATTATGAACTTTCGTGATGGATTTCAAGATACCCTAGATGAGGATTTTACTACCATGCTGGTGGGTTGATTTGCATTGAGTTTACTCATCTTGTTTTACTCTTGAATTGCATGATTTTGAACAAGTATCATGAACCCACTATGTGTTTGATAAAATGACAAGACAAGAATTCTCAAGTTATTGATGATCTATTACATGATTTGCAAGTCAAGTGACTTCGTGATGATTAAGGGCTTTCAAGCATGTATTGAATTCATGAAACATATCTATGATTTTACAAGTATCAAGTTAATCCCTATTTCAAGATGTTTACCTCTTGTGAGCCATTCATGTTAAAGCAAGGGTTCAAGTATGATTATGATTTACTCTCATGTTTAAGTTAGGCTCACTAGTAGAGGTCAAGCATGTTTATGAGCTACTCAAGTCATGTTCTTACAAGCTATTCATGTTATGATTAAAGTATGATTATTTCAAGTATTATTTGGTATTAGACTTAGCACTGATGGATTGGATGTCGGCGTGGACTATCTCCTAGGGTCCATACTTCTTTCCTCAAACTATGTGCCACCATAGGATTATTCATTACCTTTGCTATATTAATGGATCTATTTAGTGCACTTTGTCATGAAATCCTTTCCCAAATGGGTCATGTTACCATAAGGAGGGTTGCTTCATACGAAATGAGTCATGTTTCTGTAAGATAAAGTATGATTTACTTTGGCAAGTAGACCACCTCTTTACCGATGAGGGGTATTCATCGGGATTCCAAGTTATAGGTCGCTTGATCTTATGGATGTCGGTTAAGGTCTCCTCCCACACGTGTATTATATATATTATGCAAGTTATATGCTTACACATATGTTTCATTACAAACATTGACCATACATGTCATGTTGAAATTATATCCATTGCCTATATGTATGTATTTTGAATATGATGGCTTATATCTTATTGCATTGCATCCCGCATACTTAGTACATTCAAATGTATTAACATATACTCTATGCCTACATGATATCATCATTTAGGGATTAGAGCTCCTTGTGATCATTCTCCACCTCGTGGCTAGCTCGATTCTTGAAGAAAGCTTTGGTGGGTCCTCAACTCTGAGGACGATATCTATTTACTTTCTTGTCATGTTAAGACTTTTTCCTTTATATTAGATACCTACTATTATGAGGGTGAGCCTGGGGAGTGTCTTTCCCCCCAGTCCCATTTCTAAAGTAGAGTTACACTACAAGAAAATCGATCCTTAACGAGGAAAAATTTGATCGCTAAAAGTATAAATTCAGTTGTTATTAGTCAATAACGACCGGTACATATCCTGTCATCACCGGTCTTTAATAGCTTAGTCGTTAAAAGTTAACGATCGGATTAAATCTGATTATTAAAAGTTTTCAACTGGATTAAATCTCATCATTAAAAGTTAACGATCGAATTAAATTTGGTCATTAGAAACGCTTTAACAGCGACAAAAAATCCGATCGTTATACCTTTTCTTCAGCAACCAAATTTTTCCTTCACTAATTGATATTCTAGTTATTAAAGAAAAGGCCAAGCCCGGTGCACTTCTGGGGAAGGGTCCAACCACAAGGATATATTGTACGGTAGTCTTACCTTGCCTTTCTGCAGATGATGTTTCTAAAGCTTAAACCTATGACCTTCTGGTCATGTGATAACAACTTTACCAGTTACTCCAAGGCTCCCTTTAGTTCTAGTCATTAAAATCTTAATTAAAATCACAAATTAAATCAGCAAAAGTGCAAACTACATATGAATATTCACACACAAACATACAAATACGTGCGCGTATGAAAATAATTAAATTGATTATATTCATATAAAATTTCACAGTTCACTACAAATAATGATATTTCATAAAGTTACAAAAATATAGACATACAAATATATATGATATTATATTTTTTAACTCTTAATAAAAGAAAGACTAGAATATCTTTAAACAAATTCTGAAATATGAAATGCATTCTTCATGTGATTCAAAATTTTCTGTCGCTATACTTCTTTAAACTTTCTCTGAGGATGAGTTCTTCAAACTACATGATCTATCAAAAGACAAGTAAAAAAAAATTATGTAAAATTATTAATAATACTCTTAATAACTATTATCTTCTTTATTCTTTTTCACAAATTCAAAGATTGACCATAGTAAAATATAAAATTTATTCTGTTCTCATAACCAAATAAAAAGAAAGTTGGGTTTTCTAGATCTAGACATAAAGTTATTTATTTTATATTTTGTACCTTAAGTTGTTGACTTTTTGCACATTGCTTCATGGATAAAACCTCCAACTTCTTTTAGTTTCACTTTTTGGACTAATGGTATTCACTTAATATAAATAATTATTATGAGATACAAATCAATTATATCATCTTAAATTTTAAATAACGAAAAAAATCATGATTTCATAATTAATTAGTTGTTGATTATATGTCACGTAAAACTTTATAAATTTTCTATTTGTAAAATTTCACGTTATACTTTTCTAACACAAATGAATTATTTTTCTTCATATACACCTGTTAGTTTTACAACCAATAAACAAAAATTGACACAATATATATTTTATAATTAAAAAAATATTATTACTAAATACTGATTCTTAAGTCTATTGATCGAGGTATTTTGCAAGTGGAGAAACATTTGCCCCTTGAAAAAATTACTTACGACCAAATTTATAGAACTTTTCTACCTTAAATTAATCTTATAAGCTCATAATTATATATTTAATATTGTTAATCCTATTTTTCATTTTTTGTTTCATTATAATTGTTTTTTGACCTACTTCATCATGCATCTTTTAAAAATGTCAAGTGAAGATGAATAAATTGTCTCTCAAAATAAAAACATATATAGAAACTATATCAAGAAAATATTTAAGTCAAAAACAATTGTGCCAAAAAGATCCTAACTAAATACTTTTATAATATTTCAAAATTTTATGTAATTGACTATAATAAGAATGATGGATAGAGTTCTTAGAAAATAATACATTAGTATTTTTTTTATTGAACTTTTTTTATAAAATAAATAAAATTATAAAAGATGGAGGACAATTTTATCAGAATAATTAACAAAATGTCACTTATACTTATAACTTGATTTAATTTGATCTCTTTACACTCATATTAATTAAAACATATTTTACACTAACTAATATGTTTTATATGTTTTAACGATGGGATTTATGATTTTCAACAATCACATTTTCTCTCTCAGTAATGTTGGATTAAAATTTGTCTTTAACAACCGAGAAAAGATTTGGTCACTATAAGTGTATTTATGATAACCGAAAAATTGGTTACTATAAGTGTATTTATAACAATCGAAAAAATATTTGGCCACTATAAGTATATTTATAACAACTGAAAAAATTTGGTCACTATAAGTATATTTATAACGACCGGGTTCATTTTCCTTCGTTAAGAAATGATCGTTAAAATTCTTTTTTCTTGTCATGGTCGTTCTTGGATACTATAGTATGTGTATGTTTTGAACTTGACTCTTTTATGATTTTATGAATATCAAAGACTTTCCTTAGTCCCGCTTCCATTTTTCATTATATCTTGTTGATGCTTATTTTGCTTCCGTGATCAAGTATGTGTGAATGATATGTTAAGAGGTTTGTTTGGGTCCCTTCGGGTTCTCCATTTCATGTCTAGGCCCTAGGCTTGGGTCGTGAGAGTGATCCTTGATGTGGATTGGCTTCATTCCTATTATGCCTCCATTGATTGTAGAGCCCGAACTGTTAAGTTTTAACTCCCAAATGAACCGGTCCTATAGTGTAAGGGAGATTCTGTTGCACCTAATGGTAAGTTTTTCCCATACCTTAGGGTTGGAAAACTAATCTCTAAAGGTTGTATCTATCACCTCGTGCGAGTTAAGTCTGATGATGTTGAGCCTCCTACTCTAGATTCAGTCCTGATTCTGAATGAGTTTCTTGAAGTGTTTCTTAAGGATCTGCTTGGAGTCCCTCCTAATAGGGAGATCGACTTTGGAATTGACGTTCTTTCTGGTACCCACTGTTAGGACCCGTAACTTAATTTAAACCCCGAAAGTCCTTAATTGGTTTGATTTAATAAAGTCACGGCCCTGGGTTGGGTTGTGACACCCACCCTATTTCAATTCCACCTTGTAGGATGGCTCCCGCTGAGTTGAAAGAGCAATTGAGAGATTTGTTGGAGAAGGGCTTTGTTAGGCGGAGCATTTCTCCTTATGGTGTTCCTGTCCTATTCGTGCGACAGAAAGATGGGTCTCTCAAAATGTGCATTGATTATAGGCAACTGAACAAGGTCAAGATAAAGAATAAATATCATCTTCCCAAGATAGAAGATCTATTTTACCAACTTCAGGGTGCCTCTTGCTTCTCAAAGATAAACCTCAGATCTGGTTACCATCAATTGAAGGTGAGGGAATGTGATATCCAAAAGACAACCTTTAGGACTAAATATGGCCATTATGAGTTCTTGGTCATCTACTTTGGGTTGACTAATGCATATGCAACCTTTATAGACTTGATGAATAGGGTGTTTAGACAATATTTGGATATGTTTGTGATCGTGTTCATCGACGACATTCTAGTATATTCAAGAGATGAGGAGAAACATGCCAATCACCTCAGAGTTGTCCTCAAAACTCTTAAAGGCTATGAGTTGTATGAAAAGTTTTCGAAGTGTGAATTTTAGCTTATGTCAGTGCCTTTCCTAGGCCATATTATTTTGGGTGATAGTATTCTAGTAGACGCCCAAAAGAATGAAGCGATTAAGAACTAGTCCAGACCAACCTTTCGAACTAACATAAGAAGTTTCTTGGGGTTTGCAGGATATTACAACAGATTTATTGGGGGATTTTCTTCCTTATCTTCATGATTGACTAAGTTGACTTAAAAAAAGGTCAAATTTCAATGGTTCGATGAATGTGAGAAGAGCTTCCAAGGGTTGAAAACTCGACTAACTACTGCACCCATTTTAACCTTACCTGATGGGATAAAAGACTTTGTGATATATTGTGATGCGTCAAAAGTGATAGCCTATGCTTCTAGACAACTTAAGGTTCATGAGAGGAACTATCAAAGCCATGATCTTGAGTTGGAAGCAGTGGTGTTTGCACTTAATATTTGGCACCACTACTTATATGGAGTGCATGTGAATATGTTTACTGACCACAAGAGTGTGCAGTATGTCTTCAGTCAGAAAGAGCTTAACTTGTGATAGAGGAGATGGATAGAATGGCTCAAAGATTATGACATGAGCATTCTCTACCACCCAGGTAAAGCTAACATTATTGCTGACGCTCTTAGCAAGTTGATAATAGGTAGTACGATCCATGTTGAGGAAGGAAAGAAGGAGTTATCTAAGGAAGTGCACAGATTGGCTCGATTAGGAGTTTAACTCGAAAAGAATGATGAGGGAGGAGTCAATGTTCACAATGGATCTGCCTCATCTTTAGTGGCAGAGGTAAAATAAAAGCAAGACCAAGAACCTGTCCTGCTTCAATTGAAAGAAGCTATCCACAAACAAAAGGTGGTAGTCTTCTCTACGGGGGGAGATGGGGTATTGAGACACCAAAGTTGATTGTGCCTTTCTGTAACACCCTAAATTTTTTTTAATCTAAGACCGAGTCATCCTTCATATGATATAGGATTTTAATTGAGGATTCTTCATTGAACATAGATGCTAAAGTCAATTTCTTAGTATAGGAATAGAATTGGAGTTGATATGAAGTCGTAGTTCTAATATATGCTTTTATAAAAATTAGATGAACCAATGACTTGTAAGTTGTATATATATGTTAGGATTAATTCCTAAGTATTTAAAGTATATTAGGTGTGATTTAGAGTCATAAAAGATCTTTTACATCAAGTCAAGTTCAAAGAATTTCTAGCAACTAAGTTTTCGTATGAGTCGATAAAAGGGTCAACTTTAAATGATTATATCTCTTAAAGTATAATAATTTGATGACCCATAATATATCAAATCAAATATACTCAAATTAGCTTTAAAATACATCTAATTTCGCATTAATCAGAGTTCAAAGTAGAAAGTTATGACCATTTTAGTGGATAGGTGTAGAGCTGTTCAAAAGTCCGCGCATGGAACGCATCGCGGACCCTCACTAGATGCGTTAATGACGTTTTTTCCTTATAATTTAAGGGTATTTTTATCCTAAAACCTTTAGGGTTCTATTTATGGTCTCCAAAACATATAAAACATTAGTTTTCATGATCAAAACCCTCTCCCTTCCCTCCTAAACATAAACATTTAAGAATGATCAAGAAAATCATCAAGTTAGGATTAGCTTATAAGATTCCTCCTCAAGGTAAGTTATTCTTCATGAATTTCAATCTACCTAACCTGAAGTTCTTTATCTATTCATGAAGATCTATGTCAGAGCCCAACCCCGGGGCCATGACCCGTGCCGGTTAGGCACTTAACCCATATTAAGTCGCAAAACCACAACTTAAAGTCTAAGAATTCTACCAAAATTTCGGCTGAGTTTCCTCTGTTTT
>JAOTQJ010177024.1:13412-23971 GCA_025642045.1 Solanum sejunctum
ATTGCTTTAATTCATGCATTTCTTTATGTAACATGTTCTTAAAGTGTCTAATATACTCCTTCTATGTAGATGTTTATTACTAGATCTCGACAATCAATGGGAGAGCCTGAGCCAGCTGATATGGATCAAACTTGTGGTTGAGGCAAGGTTCTTGACAAGGACAAGGGCCAGGACCGACTAGAAGGTTAGCTCTGCCCAGAGGACATAGGAGATCATCTTCTCCAGAGCCTAAGTATGAGTTAGAAAGGCCTATAGACTCTGTCCCACAATCTCCATCCTATGATGCTACACTCTCAGTTTAAGACTTGCTTTTGCGTGTGTTGGCTAGATTGGAGGGAGCTCCTTCGACTCCAATGACTATCGATGCACTAGCTCCTATAGTGTCAATTTGTCCTTTTATAGCTCTAGCAAATCCAACCATTTTCATGTTGGACTTTCCTCAGTCTTAGGGATCCCCCTTTGACTTCTATAATTTTGCCTCAGTCATATCAGTAGAGTTTGGTTCACATCTTTAGTGATTGACTATTGTTCCGTCTATTGCACCGCCTAGATTTTTGGTACCACCATCTTCTGCTAGTCCTGATATGTCCACAACTGAACAAAAGAGTTTTGAGTAGTTTGTACGACTAGATCCCCTAAAGTTAATGGCACCCCTGGTGATAGAGATTATGATTTTTTGGCAGAGTATTAGGATTGACTATATAATTTTGCCATCCTTAGGTTACATCGAGTTACTTATACCTTTTACCAGTTCACTAGCCTAGCCAAGAAGTAGTGGAGGTTAGCTTTGGCTCATCCACCACTTGGATCTCTAGTCATGACATATGATCAGTTTACACAGGTATTCTTGGAGAGGTTCATACCATAGAGTCTTTGATATAGCCACTAGGATGAGTTTGGCATATTCAGCAAGGTTCTATGTAAGTTTCTCACTATGAGACAAGATTTCATACATTGTGTAGATATGTCTTGTTCAGTATCCCTGTGGAATTTGAAAGGATTCAATAATTCTCTAAGGAACTGGTAGGGTATCTTCAACATATTTTAGGACTTATGGAGTCTGATTTTCTTGATATTTTGATTATTGATGAGAGAGTGGTGATATGACACTTATCGATAACATTGTGGTACTAGTTGATGCACTTGGCATAGCCTTTTTGATGTTATATATGCAATTTCTTTATGGCATAGGCATGCAAGCCTTTCACGTTGCATCTGTACCACTAAGACATTATGATACTTGAGATAGTCGTGCTACTTGAGATTTATTTACTGGAATTAGAGTCCACTAAGGTATAATATTATGATATTGGCATACATACCATCGTATATTTCATTGGCCCTGAGACAGTTGTGTTATATGTGATCTATTTACCAATGCAGAGTCCATCGAGGTTTCATCAACACCAATGTCTATCATGATTAGAGACCTATTTACTGCTGCCAGAGTCCATCGAGATGTCATTAGCACCGATGATTGTCATGACACTTGAACACTTAAGAGATATTGGTATATGGTCTGATACGATGCCAATAGGTTCTTCTTGGTAGTTTTAACTCAGTAGATGTATACACCGGCACCATTATTTGTTGTTATTGCACCTTATGCATTATTTTCATATATTGCATAGTATTGCGTCATTGATATTTTATGTTATCATATCCTATTTGTTTATATATTTTTATTGTGTACTATCCCATTTAGTGTAGGTAATAGGATTCTTCATTGTTACTTGTCTGATTTCTCTTACCTAGTCGGTTAATCCTACTAGGTACATTTCGGTATGCTCACCCCTACTTTGTATTCTCCTTAATGATTGAGCACATAGACCCACATAAGGTAGTTGATCTCACTTTACTAGAGAGTTATTCCATCTATCTCAAATCTTAGCGATGAGGCTCAGACTTCGAGTCACCAATGATCATTGTGAGATTCTCTTTGTCACTTTCTATTCTAGACTTTTTTTCAGCTTTATCCGACAGAGTTGTATTTTCATTTGAGACAGTTGTATTTACTCTTCATACTACTTTAGAATCTCCTGTACTCACGACTCCAGGTGTTTTGATTTAAATTAAGTCTTGTGGTTGCTTTTATATAGTTGTACTTTCCTTCAGTCGAGATCCCATTTTCGGTCATGACAAGTGTGCAAAGTGTTCTATCGACTTTGACTCACCTTTACCTCTAGTTGATTGTCCATATATAAGATTTCAAGGTGAAGTAACTTTCTAGATTGAGTTAGATTTTATGTGTTATGGTATAATGTCCTTAATTTTTTGATATACACTATTTTATTTATCTATTTTTGTGTTGCTACTCTTAGACTTAGTATTTGAGATTGCTTGTCCTTGATGTCATGACTTTCAGTTGTTGAGAAAACATTGTGTAATAGACTTAGTGCTTTTTGTTATTTTTTATTATATAAATTTGAACTTTCATATTAATGTCATATTCCATAAGTTGAACTACTAATATAGGTTAGGACTTGTATCATTGGTTTGCCTGCTTAGGAGGTTAGGGGTGGGTGCCACTAACGACTCATTTGGGTCATGAAAGATTCAAATTTCTTTGAATCTCTTGCTTGTTGGTAAGACTGGGACTTAATAAAAAGTCTTTCTCTATTGTTATATGTCTAGTTTTCTTTAAGTTCATCGATAAGCCTCTCCTAGCTCTTATTCATCTATCAAAAGTAGGGAAGAGCTAGTGTCTAATTCGCTAACTAAGCCACCCATAGAAGTTCAAGGAAGTAAAACTACATACTCTTTCATTTCATGAAGCTATACCTTGTCCTGAAAAAGACCTTCAATCTTGCTACCTCTTTAGTTGATATCTGCTACCTGTTTATTTGCAATTTCTACCATAAGAAAGTTGCCCCTTATCTCTAAAAGGGCTTATGTACTCGGTGACTTTCTTTTGTTATGGGTCTCGAAGATAGAGGTTAGCTGCCAACCCTAGTCAACGAGCTTAAAAACATTCTCCTTTCTCCCATTTTGTTGGTCAACAACCAACTAAATTTATACTTCTTCATTTCTCATATGGGAAATTTAGCCTCTCCTTTTTTTTTGGAGTCTAGCAAAGTAGTCATAGAATGAACCAAACCAAGTGATTGTTCTAGAATGACTACTCCTCACAATTTCTCCTTGTAATGCAGCACAACCGTGGCAATTAGGATCTCTAGACACAACAATTCCTAAAAGGAAGAAATAATAGACATAATTCATAGTGTCTTTTTCTTCATTATTCTAATGTTTTTTTCATATCATGAATCTTTGATCATGCTTTATGGTATTTCCACTATACAAAAATACAATCTAACAAAAGATTGTTAATGGAACTACTATCAAAATTCGTTGAACCATATTTCCTCGTATCATCTTTATTTTAATTGCTATATCATCATTTTCTTTGTTATAGTCAATGGGTGAGATAGTAGTATATCTAGCCATTACAAAAGATATTGGACATCAATGGTGTAATAGTGTACCTCTTTACAATGATGATTAAAGTGCAACGAAAAGCCTTAAAGTTGAGTATGATTCGCGAAGCATCTAACTTTCTGGTAATTTCCCATTCTCGAGGTTGAGAGACTTTAATAACTACAGCATGCAAAAAATGGATAATTTAGGTGGTTAGACTTACCCAAAGGATGAATTAGATATGGACAATTCTAATAAGATTTCATCTGGAACAAAATTCATTTTTGATTTATTTCATCTATTCCATCACCAGAATACGGGACGATACATGTTACACTATGATTTTGCATCAGAAGAGAGATTTCATAAAATGAAAGGTCAATTAACCATATCAATAATTATGTTGGATCTGGTGTATAATAAAGGATTTACCTTTTCTATTGTTTCCTACAGATTGGATCAAATACAATTCTTTAATGAGTCTAGGGATGTATTGAAAAAGAAATATTTATTAGTTCTACCTCCTATTTTTAATAAAGAGAATGAATCTTTTGTTTGAAGGATCAAAGAGAAAAAAGACTCTGGATCTCCTGCAAGAACATAGATTTAAATTTGATATGTCACACAACTGAGAAATATTAATTTGTCATTTTGGATTTGGATCTACGATGAATAGGTTCAAGAGATAAGAGACTTTTAATCTGCAATGAATAGGTTCAAGTGATAGGTGAATTAAGAAAATACACCAGAAAGACTAATTGATCCATAAGAATGTACTAGAAAATATAACATTTTTATTACTTGGCTAGTCATCAGGAGAAACAAATATAACGGGTACGCTATTCAATAAGATTAATAAGTAGTAATTAATGCAAAAATAGCTAATGGGAAAGCAAGTGTCATACTTTTAGTCCTCCAAGCTACCAACAAATGAAATACATATAAGTTGATCCCTTTATTAGCCAAAAAATATTAATTATGATAAAATGTACCATCAAGGGATTTTACTTTGTCATGAATCCATTGATTTCATATGACTTGTCAATACTCCACGTTTTGCACTTTATTCATAATGGAGTGGGGTGGGGAAAATGGACTTTTATTTTTATTTCACAAATGAACATACCAGATCGTACATCTGTATACGAATACATAGATCTACTGGTGGATTCGAACCTAAAGTCTTTCTATATATATAATATATGTATCCACCCCCATAGCCATGTTCTATTAGAAGGAATAAAATAAAAATAGTCTTTTGGAGGAACGGTTGAGCAGTTGATAGCCCAGATCTTAAAAATCGATATAGTTTTAAACAAATAACTACCAAGGGTTTGAATCCTCTCTCTCCTTTTTTTACTAATTGAATAGATTTTTTCCTTTAGTGACTTTGCCAAATCTACTATCTGAAAGAAAATAAAATGGCTTGGCTATCCCACCTAGCAAACCCAGAAAATAGATTAGTTTTAGGACCTGATTTCTCAGGTCGTGATGGAACTTACTCTAACCCACTGATAGGTAAGCCTAACCCATAGCCTTGAACCATAGGTAATGGACTACCCAACAAAAGACAACTCTACTAAGTAAAAGTTGAAGTATAAAGGTAGTAAATATATAAATACTGAAGAAACAATATACCAATCCCACCCCAGTCCTGGCATTTGTCAATATTTGAGCTACTAATACATAAAATAAGAGTACGATGCTTGTCAAAATACAACATTAGTATGACTTATCTTTGAATATAAAGTAAAGACACATCTAAAAGCATTAAAATGGAATTCGACAACTCTGGATGCTAGGAGCTCAGAAAGATGTCCAAAAATCCACTGCTAGCTTTGTACGATAAGAAATCAATAGTAGGGACTGGCATCATGATCTACAGGAGGCAAAAGTGTATGACTACTAGATAAATGGTACTCAGCAAGCATAAGCCAACTAAGCTTCATAGATTAAGCAAGCATAAATATCATGATAAATAAGGTAAATAAAGTACAAGTACAAGATACAACCAACTAGATGAGACATAGTCTCTCATCCTCAAACTAGTGCTCATAGATCTGATCCATCAATGATGGTTGGACATCTAAGAAAGCTAACACTCCACCCTTGTCAAAAAGTTGAAGCCTTACTAACCGGTTGGACAGTGAATGAACTTCTCTAGCCAAGGATTATTCCTTACTCGAACGGGTGCAAGGCTAACCATGTTAGGATTCTTCCTAGTCAAGGAATTAGCCACTTTATTGGCCTTCCCTGAATGAGATAGAAGGGTCAAATCATGATTTCTTAGAAGCTCAATTCATCTCCTCTGCCTCAAATTCAGGTCTTTCTATTTAAAGATATATTGCAGGTTTTAGTGATTAGAAAAGATCTCACAATGAAGTTCATACAGATAGTACCACCACAACTTTAAGACAAAAACAGTTGCAGCTAACTACAAATCATGGATAGGATCATTTTTCTCATAGGTCTTCAATTGCCTGGAGGCAAAGCCAATCACCTTCCCCTTCTGCATCAATATATCTCCCAAACTAACACCTGAGGTATTACTAGACATAGTAAAGTCAATACCCTCTTTAGGTAATGTCAAAATAGACATGGTAGTCAATAAGTCCTTAAGCTCTAGGAATCTTTCGTAACACTCCTCCTACCAAACAAAAGATACATTCTTGTGAGTGAGCCTAGTCAATAGAGATGCTATAGAAAATCCCTACACAAAGCACTGGTAATATCAAGCTAAATCCACTAAGTTATAGATCTCTATAGCTAAAGTAGGTATAGTCCACCACTTATTAGCCTTAATCTTCTGTGGATAAACTTTGATGCCCTCTATGGACACCAGTTTCCCATGAAATGCTATCTAGTTGAGCCAAAAGTCATACTTGGAGAACATAACATACAACTTCTCTTCCCAGAGCCTTTAAAGTAAAATGCTTAAATTTCTAATGTGATCACCCTTGATCTTCAAATAGACCAAGACATCATAAATAAAAACAATCACAAAAGAATGCAAAAAAGGCTAAAATAATCTATTCATCAGCTTCATAAAAGAAACAGTTGCATTAGTCAAAATAAATGACATCACACAAAACTCATAGTGGCCATACCTTTCCTGGAAAGTAATCTTAGGAATATGTGATAGTCTAATCCTAAACTAGTGATACATGGATCTCAAATCAATCTTATGGAACATAATTACACAAGGAATGTTGCAAAACAAATCATTTATCCTAGGAAAAGGGTACTTATTTGTCATGACCCAAGCCTAGGACCTAGATGTGACACGACAAATGGGGAACTTGAAGGAACCCCAAACAAGCCTCTTAGCATATCATGTACACATCCTTGGTCACAGAAGCAAAATAAACAACAACAAGTGACATTAATTAAAAGGAAAGTGGGACTAAGGAAAGTCTTTCATAATGATAATAGCATAAGAATAGTCGAGCTCATATACATGGAATACCATATTGTCCAACAACACCTCTTCATAGAATAGAGCAGGGTCCAAGACATTTCCCGGGCTTGCCCTCAAGTAATAAGTAACAAAAAAGTAGTACAAGTCGCAACATAGAATGAAAGGAAAGAAATAGGCAATGTCCTCAGATTTGAGGACTCACCAAAAGCTTTCTTCAGATGGACCAAACTAGCCACGTGGAGGAGGGTGATCAATGGAGCACTGGTCCATCCATGGTGATATCATCTATGCATAGAGTATGTGTTAGTACTTGAAATGTACAAACTATGCAGGGTGCAATGCAACAAAGACATGAGCCATAATAATCAAGATGCATAATCATAATCAATGGATATAATCACAATATGACATGTAGGATCAATGCTTGTAATAAAACATGCATGTAAATATTCAACTTGCATATTATAATATTCATATGTGGGAGGAGACCTTAACCGACATATAATACCAAGCGAGCTACTACTTGGAATCCCCATGAATGATACCCCACCAGAGTAGGTATGGCCTACTTGCCAAGGTAAACAATACATGCCCCCAACTTGTGGGTATCTTGACCTAGATGGATCCACTAGCAAACTTGTTTAGGGAAATAAAATAATCATATGGTGGCACATAGTTTAGATACTAAGTCTTTATATAAGGACCCCTTAGGTCAAGCTACCACCTTAAGCCTCAATCGGTGCTAAGTCTAGTCTCATGGAATACTTGAAATAATCACAGATTTAATCATAACATGAATAACTTGTAAAGAGTTGATAACATGGCATGAGTAGCTCATTCACGTACTTGACCCCTACATTGGCATATACCTTATACTAGAGGTAGAAAACAATACATAAACTTGACCCCTTCTACTAGGTATTGCATTTCACATGACCGTAGAAACTTGTAACATGCTTGACCTTACTAGTGAGCTTAACTTGAACCTGAGGGTAAAATAGTAATCGTGCTTGACCCCTTAAATTGATATAATTGCTCACAAGAGGGTAGAATTATACAATAAGGCTCAACTTGTCATTTGTAAATCATAGAAACCTTTCATGAGTTTAATATACGCTTGGGAGCCTATAATTAACCTGAAATCACTTGAATTGCAAATCATCCAATAATTCATCTTTAACTTGAAAATCCTTGTCATGTAGTTTAATCAAACATGGTGGGTATTTGAGCGCATGTACAAACCATGTAATTCATAGAGTAATAACAATAAGATAGTAAAATCATCCATTTTAAAGTCATACAATCAACCCATCAACATTGTAGTAAAACCTGTAATTTGGGTATCATGAAATCCATCTCAAAAGTTCACAATATTTCATAGTTGACATATCTCATATCATGCATAGTCTCAATAGACATAAATCAACTCATGAAATAAACTTAAAAATGAATATTCATGCATAGTTAATTAATACTTGATAAAATCCAACATAATTTACATTCATAATGCATAATAAGAGGTAGCCATGAAGAATACAACTTGAAATCATGAAATTTCATCAAAAGAGAAGGTTGGGCTCCATGGGTGAAACGACCCATGGATGAAGACACACATACCTTAAACATGGAATTATTGAAGCAAAAGTTGAGGAAGGCTTGAGACTTGACTTGGATTCTTGGAATCCAAAGCTTGTTCTTGAGATAATTGAGAATGAATGGAGGGTTTGATAGTGTATTGGGAGGAATTTGAGATTGTTTCTTGAGAGTTTAAAGATTTGAAATAGATAAGTATAGAGGTATTCACATTTAAATGGACATTGGGTACCCAAATGCCATTGGACGAAACAAGAAAACTAGGAAAAATTTTACATTGGTCCATGCCTCTGGCGCAACGCGGACCAAACACGCAGGTTCTATTTGTGCTAATCGAGACCTAGGCTGCATCGCGCCTAGGGATCGGATGCATACTAGAAATGGTAGCATTGCGAAATTTATTTTTTGCTACTAGACTTCTAAAATTTAGAGTACCCTTTCCCCACTTAATTTTGCCTCCTAAATAATAATATGAAGTCGAATTTTTGAAAACATACACAAATTTTGAGATATTTGAGAAATACACTTATAAGGAATCCCGAAGCACATGAAGGGTATTACAGGATCTCCTCCTTGGGAACATTCATCCCCAAATGTCAAATAAACATGCATAAGAGAAGTAATCATGAAACTTCCAACCTGACAGTAATGCAACTAATACACTTAAACATCATTCTTAAGAAATTTCATGCATATGCATAAATAATCATCAAATCTTGTCACCATGAATATGTATGAATGCAGAAATGACATGAGGGTTAGAGTTCAAGAGCTGAAATCATAGATAGGACTTAAGTTATTACCTTCGGCGTGAGTAGAGTGAAATAGGTATAGATATCGCTTTTTCATGTCCACTTCGGCTTCCCAAGTGGTAATTTCCACTTGTTCATTCCACCAAAGGACTTCCACGGATGCCACATATTTGTTTCTCACCTTTTCACTTGCCTTTATAATATCTCCACTTGGACCTCCTTATAGGTTAAGTTATCTTCCATGACACCCACCACTTCCATGGGCACTACGATACTTGGGTCACCAATGCACTTCCTCAACATAGACACATGCAAGACCATATGAACCATACTTATATACATAGCAGAATCTAATTCATAAGCAACTTTACCAATTCTCCACAAAATTCCATAAGGTCCCACAAACCTTGTATTTAGTTTTCCCTTTTTGCCAAACCAGACCACGCCCTTCATGGGTGAGACCTTCAAGTAAACTTGATCATCAATATTAAATTCAAGATCTTTCCTCCTCACATCAGAATAAGAATTTTGTCTACATTGAGCCATTTAAATATCTCCCTTATCAACCTCACCTTCTCTAAAGCCACCATAACCAAATCTGGACCTAATGAAGCTATCTCCCACACATCAAACCATCCAACCAGGGATCTACAATGCAAAATATATAAAGCCTCAAAGGGAGCCATGATAATACTAGAGTGGTAGCTATTATTATAAGAAAACTCAATAAGTAGAAGATGTTCATCCAAACTACACTTGAACTCCAAAATACAACATATCCTCAAGAGTTTGGATTGTCTTTCTACTTGACCATCCGTTTAAGGATAAAAAGCCATTCTAAGCTTGACATTGGTACCAAGACCCTTTTGGAAAGATCTCCAAAAATAAGAAGTGAATTGAGCACCACGACCCAAAATAATAGACAATGGTACCCAATGCAGTCTAACCAACTCATGAATATACAACTTGACATAACCTTCGGTACCATAAGTTGTTTTGACCAATAAAAAGTGAGCCGGCTTTATCATACTATCAACAATAACCTAAATAGAATCAAAGTGCTTCCTAGTATTTGGCAACCAATCACCAAATCCATGTTAATCTCTTCTCACTTTCAAGTAGGAATTTCTATGTCTTGGGCTAGGCCACCTGGCCTTTGATGTTTGGCTTTCACTTATTGGCAATTGTGACAACCGGCTATAAAATTGTCAATACCTCTCTTCTACCACCCTACTAATAGACTTCCTCAAGTATCTATATATTTTTGTATAACTGGGGTGAATAGAGTAGAATGAGTTATGTTCCTCTTTCAAAATTAGCTCCCTCAAATCATCAACATTAGGCACACATAGTCTACCTTGGTACCTAAGGACAATATCTCA
>JAOTQJ010177034.1:0-23968 GCA_025642045.1 Solanum sejunctum
CCCTCTAAATGTGGTTTTGAGCAGTTTTGGGAACATTTCGTAAAAAAATTACTATTTGACTTTGAAGTGAATATTTTCAAGTGTTTTGAATCAGTTTTTATGCATACGATTCTCACGACTCTGTTCGTGCCCGTTTGGCCTTGTTCACCGGTTCTTGGGCCGAATAATTCGTGCGCTGGTATGATTATATGCATATATATATTCCGAGGTTGGATGGATACGGCGGGTCGTTTTGCCCATGGACCGTCTTTGCTTAGCAGAGAAATAAGGAACTAGGATGGGATGGCATCATGGCGTGTGAGTGCTGGGCCGAGTTCGCCCCGGCTCACGGGAGCGCGTGGCACTATCACCTCAGCTCTATGAACGGGCATGATGACCTCTATGCTTTATGCTTTATAATGCGTGAATGCTTGACACCTTCGCCCTGGTTCACATAGATCGTTTGAGAGTTTGTGTGGAGACTGGAGATTTGAAACTTCTGGTGTTATGCTGTGGTATAGCACGCATTTGGAGGTCGCCATCGTTCCCGTCCGATATACATTATTTTGATGTTTGAAAAAGAATAAATATTTGTATGTTGACATACAGGTTTGACTTCTATACTATCATATCTGGATTATTATTTTCACTCATATTTTCGGTTTTCTGCTTTACATCCTTTGTACGTACTTCATACTGACCCCCTCCTTTCGGGGGCTGCATTCATGCCTGCAGGTACAGACGAACAGGCTAGAGGATCATTTTCTTAGGACCTCCGTTTATCGTTGAAGCACTCCCTAGCATCAAGAGCAGACAATTTGGTATACGCTTGTATATGTCCAGTTTGTATTGTGCATTTATGTATATATATATACTCGAGGGTATGACGGGGCCCTGTCCCGTCGTGTGGTCCGATTTCTGTACATAGAGGTCTGTGGATACATGTGGGTGTCAAAATTTACATTGGTTTGCTATCGTTTGTATGGTATGTTTGTTGGGCGGCTCTACCGCAGCAGTGACCTTGTCGGCCCGCGTATGTGTTTTGTATATCTGTTCTTATGGCTATATCTGGTACTGTTGGGTTCGTTGTTTACAGATGGGGTTAGTTAGAAAAATAGAGGAGACTCTGTCAAATTTTTTGTGAAATTCCTTAGCGATCGTAAACGGAGATTCAGTATAATTGTATGTCTGGGTGCCCTATCGGCACCATTCACGGCCCTGGGATTGGGTGGTGACATATACAGGTTTGACTTCTATACTTTCTTATTTGGATTGTTGTTTTCACTCATATTTTGGGCTTTTTGTTTTACATACTTTGTACATATTTCGTACTGACTCCCTCCTTTTGGGGGCTGCATTCATGCCCGCAGGTATAGACGAACAGGTTAGAGGGTCGTCTTCTTAGGACTTCCGCCTACCCTGAAGTGCTCCCTTCCATCAGGAGCAGATCATTGGTATATGCTCATACACGTGCACTTTGTATTTTACATTTATATATATATATATATATATATATATATTCAAGGGTATGACGGGGCCCTGTCCCGTCGTGTGGTTTGGTTGCTGTACATAGAGGTCTGTGGATACATGTGGGTGTTGGAACTATGTTGGTATGATCTCGTTTGTATGATATGTTTGTTGGGCGGCTCTGCCGCAGCGATGACCTTGTCGACCCGCATATGTGTATATGTATATCTGTTCTTATGGCAATGTCTGGTACTGTTGGGTTTGCTATTTGCAGGTGAGGTTGGTTAGAAAAACAGAGGAAACTCTGCCAAAATTTTATGAAATCCCTTAGCTGTCATAAATGGAGATTCGATATAAGTGTATGTCTAGGTTCCCTATCAACACCATTCACGACCCCTGGGTTGGGTCGTGACAATTTGTTTTTCAATTCATTTTATACAAGTATTTATTTGAGTTGAGATAACTTTGCTTGACAATTAGGATCTCTTTACAAAGAAAAATATGAATAGCAATCATAGATATCTTACCAATCCAATTGCGTTTTTTCTAAACGGAACCTAGATACTTTATTTTTATAGTCCAACCAAGTCAACCATAAATTATTCTAATTGAAATATTCTAATTTATAATAGTAATATGAATCCCCTTAAAAATAGATCTAATTGCACTTCATGCTCCAAATGTTGGATGATTCAATTTATCTTTCTTGGGGAAATAGGGGATATCTCGATCGGGGGAGAGAACGACGAAATACCATATGACCCAATATATCTAACAAGTCGCAGGGTATATCAGTCCAAAGTTGACGTCGAATTCCACATCTATTTGTTTTAACTGTTGGAATACCAATTGGCATTAAATGAAAGAAAGAATTAAATACTATATTTCATTGCAATCAAGGATCAACCCACATACCTAAGACTTTGAGTTTCTTGAAATTGAGTTGTGAAAGGGCTGTAGTTTGGAAATGGATCTTGGAATCTAAAGCTTGCTCTTGAGTTTTCTTGAATTTGTATTGGGTCTTGATGGAGGCTCTTGAGAGAATTTGAGAACGTATTTGAGATGAGACAATGAATTTGATCCTTTGGAATAGGGTTAAGGTCTTTTGGGAAGGTTAAGATAGCATTGGAAGTATAAAAAGGTTATCAAAGTAATTAAAATTTACAAAAATACCATTATTGAACGGATGGAAAAATTGGCAAAGTGTTGCCTCACTGGAGGCTTGACTGGTCGTGTGCACTCCACTAGTTGTGCGGATTGCCCATTGAAAGGGACTTACAAAAAAATGAAAGTTGGGAACAAATAGAAAAAAATAACATAATCATCACTTTGATGAACTACTTCATGGGCCTTGTGGTGCTTCACGGTTCGTGTAGTGGTCTGTTGCACCACACTTAGACAAGAAATGTGGCCAGGCCACTTCACGCCCTAGCTCCATGAGCCTTCAACCATCACGTATCCAGTCAAAGGTGCCTGTGGCACCTCACTTAGCCAAAATCTCCCTCATGAGAACTTTGCCTCTCTTGCACACCCCCACGACCCTCCACACTGTCAGTGGCAAGCCACAGGGACCATGCCACTAGCTGTGTCAACATTGCTTAGGCCAAAAATGGCCTTTTATAGCCCCAAGCCATCCAAACATCCCGTCCAACACATCACTGTTCATCAAGCTATCCATGTGACATCACTACGCAGGAGGGTCTCATGGAAATGGTCATAACTCCCTCATCCGACCTTGAAATGAGGTGAAACCAAGTGAATTATGAAGCTAACTCAAAGGGATTTCATTTGACATATCTGGAGCTATCCAGTTCCTCGTGTGCGAAAAGATATGCCCCTTTAAAGTTGACCCTTCTACAAGTACTTGTGCCAAACTTGGCCAATGAAAATCCCGTTGAACTTAGCTTCACATAGGAGGCCCATGATGACCTTAAACAACATAAATAAGCTTAAAAAATATGGGTCCTTATATCATCTCCCCCTTGGGAATATTAATCCCCAAATATGCAAAAGCAAAACTTGAAAGGCTTGTGTGAGAACATGAAACTTTCAAAACAAGATATCATGCATAGTTAATCATTGGAAATTACAAAGCCTTTAAATCTCATGTCAAAATTAAAATCATTCAATACATCATAAAAACCATTCTAATGCACATGTAAGCATACAATACTATGAGACTCAAGAATGAAAGAATTGGGGCTAATGAGAAGGAAAGAATCTAATACCTCAGCTTGAGTAGATTGAAAAAGATTCGGATACCGCTTCATCATGTCCAACTCTATCTTTGATGTTGCACTCTCCACATGTTGGTTCCTCCAAAGCACCTTAACCAAAGCCACATCCTTATTATGAAGCCATTATCCTTGTCTATCAAAAATTTCTACTGGGACCTCCTCATAAGACAAATTCTCCTCTACCTCAATACCCTCCAAAGGCACAATACTGCTAGGATCCCCAACCATCTTTCTCAACATGGAGACATGGAAGACCGGGTGAATAGAGCTCAAATCTGGGACTAACTCTACTCTATAAGCCATATTCTTAATCTGTTTAATAACTTCGTAAGGTCGTAAATACTGGGGACTTTGTGGACTTAGCTTCCCATTTTTGCCAAAACGCATAACTCCATTTATTGGTGAGACTTCCACAAAAACCCAATCACCAACTTGGAATTCAAGATCCCACTTTCTAGCATCTGAATAGGACTTTTGGTGACTTTGTGCAGTTTTCAACCTTTCTCTAATCAACTTCAGTTTCTCCATAGCCTCCATTGCCAAGTACGAGCCAATCAAAACTGCTTGCCCCAACTCAAACCATCCCACTGGAGATCTACACCTCCTACCAAATAAAGCCTCAAACAGTGCCATACCAATGCTATCATGGAAGGTATTATTATAAGTAAACTCTATGAGTGGAAGATAGTCATACCAATTACCTTTGAACTCCAACACACAAGCCCTCAACCTATATTCCAAGGTTTGAATTGTCCTCTCGGCTTGTCCATCAGTTTGGGGATGAAAGGCGGTACTCAACTTGACTTTAATACCAATTCCCCTTTGAAATGATTTCCAAAAGTGTAAGGTAAATTGTGTACCCTGATCCAATATGATAGATCTAGGCACATCATGCAACCTTATCAATTCTTTAATGTACAACTTCACATAGTTCGGCACCAAAGTAGTCTTAACTAGTATGAAATGAGCTAATTTAGTCATCCGATCGATGATAACCCAAATGGAATCAAATTGCTTCCAAATCAGAGGTAACCCAGCCACAAAGTCCTTATTTATGTCTTCCCACTTTCAAATAGGAATCTCAATGTCTTGAGCCAATCCACTAGGCCTTTGATGCTCCATCTTCACTTGTTGACAATTGGTATTCGGATATAAACTTGGCTATGTCGCTCTTCATACCACACCACCAATACACGTCCTTCAAATACTGATACATTTTAGTGGACACTGGGTGAATAAAATAGTGAGAACTATGGGCTTCAGTCATGATCACCTTCCTAAGATCATTCTATCACAACCCAAGCCTAGGGCCTAGATGTGACCGGTGAATGGGGAACCTGAAGGAACCCCAAATAAGTTTCATAGCATATCATTACACATCCTTGGTCGTGAAATAATTAAATAACATTTGAAAAATGGAAATAAGGGCAAAAAGGGGCTAAGGGAGAACTTTAGGTAACATAGAGTCAAGAGATAATATAATCAACTCATAGCATAAATACAACACTTTGTCCAACAAAACTTCTACTACATAGATAATGGTGGGGGCCAAGACATATAACCGGGCTCACCCTCTTAGTCATAAGTATATGATAAAGTAAAGAGAATATTAATACATAGCATGAGAGAATAGTCTTTGTCCTCGAAATGCTGGACTCACCAAAGGCTAACTTGAACAATCTGTTTAGCCACAAGAAGAATCATTAGGAGCTCCGATCCCTATATGGTGATATCATGTAGGCAAGAGTATGCATTAGTATGTTTGAATGTACCAAGTATGTGGGATGCAACGTAACAATAAATAAGCTCCATAGTCAAAATGCATATATTAGACAATAGGCATAGTATAGCAATATGACATGTATGATCGACGCATAAGTAAAGCATGCTAGGTTAACTCATGCTTAAATAAGATATCATATGTGAAGAACATACCAAGCTAGATTCCCAACTTTGGATGGGAGATGTCTCACACTCATACAACCTGGTGGCAAGGTACTTACCCCTCACTGGTAGTTGTCGTTCACACCCAAACACCCTGGTTGCAAGGTACTTACCCTCACATGGCCATCCGGGCCCTTATGCCCCCCGGACCGGACATGGTCTAATAAAATAATTATATAGAGCATATATATTTATATATATCATGTCACAAGCTCATTTTATCATTAAAATATCATACATATCATATCTCAGGCTTTGAACCTTCATTTCCTCAAGAAACCATAACCGAATATTTTATTCAAACACTTGGCGGGGTGTGTATTGTGCGTAAAAGTGCATGCAATTTAGAGATAAAATCATGCAGTAAAATCAATGGTAAAATCATAAATCAACACCTCACAACATTCCCAAGACATTCACATCAAAACTCCATATAACCCAAAGCAAAAGATGATGTCTCTCAGGCATGAGAGAGATCTATCTATGAAAAGTGATAGGAACCAAAAGGTCAAGGGAGGCCGGTGCGCAGGTTTAATAAGGAGGCAAGGTTAAAAGACTTAGGGGTAAGCAGTGAACTAGGTTAGAAGCTGAAATTAAGAGCCACGGACTAGGATGGCTATAACAAATTTTGAGAAAGTACGCCTCCTACCTAATCCGAGAATTCTATGACTCCTACGATACTACTTTAGGTAGCAATGTTCTAAGGCACAAAAAGCCCATTAGGCAGCCACGATTGAGTGAAGTCCTATTCAGAGGTAAGGTTATGGATATCTTAGATGAAACTATTTGGAGGGTACAGTTTTGGCGAAATTATAGAGTGCCACACTCCACTACGGAGTGTGATCATAGGATTAGAGATATGAGAAAGGCGGTTAATTAGAAGGATTCCAGACTGAGAACAGAACTCCTTAGGTGGTTACCGAGCCAAATTTGCGAGGAAGTTGTTGAGTGAACATGGATTACAAACCACACTGAGTGTATTCTAAAGTCCCACCTCTAATTTAAGGCAAAGTTTTGGTGGTCCATCATCCGTTGACACATCAGACCCATGTTCACTAATAATTTGATCTCATTAGAGAGGGTTGTTTGTTTGGTCATCTTAGCAGCGTATAAAATTTATTAGGCTCGCGTTATGGCAGAACAAATTCACGTGTCAGTAGTCCAAACCCGGCAAGCCTTGCCATTCCTTATCCTGATACATAGATTATGCAAGCAAGCTGGTGTTCGGGTCTCTCTTAACTTAGACCCTCATGTAGAGGTTGTGCATATGATGGACCCCAGTATAATCAAGGATAACGAGAACCTAGTAGCTCTACAGAGAGCAGCTCCTCCAGCAATTCCAGAGCCATTCTCGATAGAACCTCAAACTCAGGGCAATACCCCAGCTGCTACCAACACTACTTCAGCTACTGTAGAGCCCTCACTAGCTGTTGAGATCGACTCCAAACCATCCTCTACAAACACCAGTAGCATCTTCAATACAGGTTAATTCTATTATCTCCGCTATTTCTTTGAGGAGAGGATGAAGGCATTCACCCGTGCATTGATAGATGAGTGAGCCAGAGCGGTTGATGCCCGAGTCAATGCATTTGAGGTGATAGTCCAGTAGAGTGTTAAGGGTGCTAGGCTTGCGAACAAGAGTGCAGGGACAGAGAAGTTGGCCAAGTTCAAGGCTGACCTATTACAGATGTTAGCAGCCCCTATTGCAGTCCTAGAGGTAGCACCAGCGGATGATGTGGTGTTTGACTGGCGAGCTGACCATCCACATTCTCATAGAAAGAGGCCCCTCAAGACAAATGTTCCAGAGATGAGCCATAATAGGCCTTGTCTTGATGAACTAGCAGCCCTGGTGGAGGAACCAATACCAGAGGAGGTGATGCAGGAGTTGACCCTATTGGCGGCCATATAGAGAGATAGGGAGCAATGATATTGTGGAGAAGTCTCCTCTGGTTGAACTTGAGATACCTCGAGAGAATCAGACTCAAAAATGAGGTATTATCATCTTGTCCTTCATCGTCACCCTCCTCTTCAAATTGGCAGGGGCTATCCACTTCTATCAGAACCGTTGTTGTTTGTGACCTCATCACAGGCATATTAACTTCAGGATCTGGGTGCACATTTATCTCCTCAATGAATTGTCATCATTCGACATCTTATCTCTAAGTCGGTCTCCTGGAGTCAAGGCAGCACCCCTTTGACCTCTTGGAGGCGTAATATCTGAAAAGTCAAGACACACCAATGCATAAGTCCCATGATGTCTTGTTCCACAAATAACTAACACATAAAACAATCAAACAAGAAACAATACAAGTACCAAAGTGAAAAATAACTAAACCAGATGCAGGGTTACAGATACAAGGTGAAGGTACTACACATAGAGTAACCTAAGGGTCATACTATAGCCTCGTAGTGCCAAGTTACCTAAGTGAAATATATTCTCGAATCAACTACGAGATGTAGGTATGACTCGCAGGGTAACCTACAAGTTGTAGTCTTGGCTCGCACCTTATTCTAGAAACATTTTAAAAATTCAAACTTGGGCCACAAGACCACCACTACGAGTCATAACAAGTGCTATAAGCATAGGCGAACCTCATGTAGAAAATGTTAAGGCACTACAGATGACTGCTGCCTTCTACTAAGGGTCGCTATGGCTCATAGGATGACTTACTAGTCGTAGTGGGTCCTCATAGCAGAACATAAAATAGAGAGCACCCTGGGTGCCTCTAACCTTTCCACAATGACAAAATTAACTAGGAAGCATCAGAAATCAAAAACATATGAATAATGCAGTAATATGCCTAATCACCACACTTTACCAATCATCCCAAAATGAAACATGAATTCCCCATCTCGATCCAAGTATTTCCTGTATGAACTAATTTTGGACATCACCTAATTTAATCATTAGTTTAGGACAGTTGGAAACATGCAAAGGTTCACTTAAGTTCGTACAATAGTCATTACTAACAACAAAATGATGCCATCCCAATATGGTTTCACCAGATAATTACCCATAAATCACGTAATAAACATATCTACCAATAAATTTAGACTTCATAATCACAAGGCAAGGGTAGAATCAAAGACTTGACTTATTACCGGGGGGTAGACAATTATAAATCATACTCCTCCCACTATCACAATCATTTCCACATGGTTTTGCTAATCATAATCTTGAGATATTCACTCAAACACTGACAAAACACGATTATTTAAGATGTATACCAAACATAACCATGAAAACTTACCCAATGAAAGATGACTATGTGATGAGAAAAAAAAGAAAAGGTCGAAAAATTGATGCAATGCACTTGCTGGGAGATGTTAGTAGAAGAATGATTTGGGGGATGAATGAAAAAGTGAAAAGTGATGTTTTGAGGTTATAAAGTGAGAAGAGCCATTTCATGAAGGGACATAATGAGCCAAAAGATGTTAGTCTTTCAATATTCCAAAACAGGTGACCTTTTAAAATTTTACAGATCATACCTGACCCCAAAAATAAGTCATAGGACGTCATATGACTTGTAGGTCCCAATCTCGTAGAGGACCCCATACTTTAGAAAATTTAAAATGTATACCAGGGCACTACAAACCCCACTTACAGTGACTTATAGGAGACCCTATGAAACATAAAGTTGGCTTATAGTGTGTGTACCAACTTCTAATATTTGTTGTTTCCCTCTATAAGGCATGGCAATGAGTCGTAGTGGTGACTACGACTCATAGGCCTACTCGTAGAAGCTGCTCTAATAATAAATCTCTCTACACCTCATTTTTTTGGTTTATTCCTGCAACCAATTTCTCCAAATACACTTAAATACAAGACAATACAGCTAATTCAAAGTCTTAACACTCACAACAAAACATTAACCTACCACCCAAGAATTAAATGAATAAAAATATCTCAAAATAATCTGAAACATAAAAGATGCTTGGGTTGCCTCCTAAGAAGTGCCTTGTTTAACGTCATGGCTCGACAATGCCATCACGGATCAGATTTCTCCATGAGTTCCATTGCTGCTCCTTCTATTTTTCCTTTGCTCATCCTACACTACGTCAAGTTTCTTAAAACGCTACTCCATCCTATCTCCGAGCCATTGCATTAACATGGTTTGTTGTTCCACTTTATAGTTACTTTTGAGAACATAAACTTTATCTCCCTAATAATGTCATCTTGCATTGACCTTGATCAGGACTTCTTCATGCATATGCTCAATCCTTGTCAACTTATCAGTGATGCAGTGCTGGTGTAGTAACCTTGGCTAATTTAGCATATTCTCACTCTCGGGTTTACTTGGAGTTTCCTTTAATGCACCAGCTTCCTTGAAAGGTTTGGTAGACTTATGCAACTGCAGATAGCTAATCCATATGCTCGGTGATCTAGTTAAATGGTCAACTAAAGAATGCCTAATAGTCCCATCCAAACAATGTATCAGGATGCCCTTGTTGCTCAGAGGTTAGTGCTCGGTAGAAACTAGCCATTAATTCATCATTTGTCAAATAATGGTTTTGATTCGTTGCCAAGCACTGCTTATACCTTTCCCAAGCTACTACCAAAGGTTCTCCTGACACCCTTTTAATATTGCAGATGTTATTCTATAGCTTTTTCTTGTTAGGCTCCTTATAGATGTTGATGTGAAAGACTCTCTGTACCTCTACCTAGTTAGAATAATCATCGAGTGGGAGAATTGACCACCATTCCATAGCCTCACTCCGAAGAGTCATGGGGAAAACTTCAAGAGCCATGGCCTCCCAAGAAGGATATCTTGTCACAAGAAACCCCCTCAATGTTTGAGTAAAATTTTGTAGGTGAGTTTGGGGGTCTCTAGACTCTTGTCCATAAAACAATGCTTGCCTCTACAATGTCTCCGACAAATCAATTGTCATATAGAGCTTTTATTCGGTCATAGTGCCAACGAACCTACGAATAGGCTAAACAGAAAAAAACAAAAAGTACAAGTAAAATACAGAGTTTAGAAAGTAACAATAGAACTATCCCTGAAATTACGTCCAAACCTAGCAGTATTTTCTGGCAATGGTGCCATAATTTTTAACTGATGTTTATGCTCCAATAAAAAAGTGGTCATTGTCAATAATTAACCTAACCAAAGGGTAGGATCGAATCCACAGGAAAAACAGGGTTTGACTACGAGAATTCACTATCAATCTTTTCTAGTATTTATAAATAAAATACCTAAATAAGTGGGTTTGTGATTCAAGAACAAAGTAAAATAAACACTATAATATGATGCGACAAAACACTCAATTTTAGGGACAACTTAGGAATTATGATCCTCATGGCTCGTTGAATCAATTAACCTAGATAACATGACTACAATTAGATATTCGCATGCAGGATGGTAACTTCCAGCCCTCTTGTGAAGGTGAAGGTTGAATTTCACCATGGCGTGCCAACTAACCATTACCTATTGTCCCAATCAACCTCCCTTTGGTCAGATTTGATTGATTAGATGAGAACACATCAATTGAATCCTATCATCTATTTCTCTTTTCCTATTCGACACTACCTTGCTAGGGATCGTGATAGTAGGAGTGGTTTGGCATTTTCCACCACCAAACAACAATCATAACAAAGAGAAATAGACAATACATGCAAAACCCCAATCATAGAAATGCACTAACCTAGGTTTTCTCAAGTCAAATACCTATGGTTCCCACAACCCCAAGTTGTGGGTGATTAGCTACTCATGGCTAATGCAAAACCAACAAAAATGCAAATATAAGACATGATTGAGAATTTTACCCAAAGCAATGAAGGTTGAAGGCACAATCAATTACAAACCAAAAGCTTGATAGATTGATAATAAGAACAAAGCAAGATATACAATTGCCAAAATTGGGTTTTCCAAGAGAAAATGATAAGCTAAGCTAAAACCCTAAACATTTTCTGGAGAGTATCTTCAAAGATGATGTTTTCTTCTAAATTTCAAATCTGTTCCAATAATACCTTAACTTAAATTACTTATAGTGTTTACAAAATAGCCCTAAAAATTACATAGAAAAGATAGCTGGCAGCTGGTACCCCTCGCAGGTATGACTCGTTGGGCGACCTATGAGTCATAATTAGGGTCTCGTATCAGGTTCTTGGCATCTTGGACTCAACTTGTACGACCCACTGGTATGAGTCATAGCTTAGGCTATGACTAGTATGCTCCTTTCATAGACTAGGAGTTTAGTTATTGATCCAAAGTTTGGGCTCTCTGATTCCTGCTATGAGTACACCTATACTAGTCATAGTGAGACCTTTGACTCATAGGGTATCGTAGTATTAACCTCCACTTAGCAGATCTTTGATTTTTTTGGTCTTTGTTTCTTGCTATGATAATACCCTACTAGTCGTAGCTTTGACTACAACTCGTAGGTGGACTCGTATGTTCTATGCTTCAGCAAAATTTGTAAATTTTCTCCAAAATCATGCCAATCTAAATTTTCTGCAAGAACAACACAAAAACACATAAAAACCATAAAAAGTCACATTAAGAACTCACAAAATTCCTTATTTTAGGCATCAAATGTGTTGTATTTTGGCAGCATATCAGATATGCATTTAACTTAACATAGATGTAATAGCATCACATGTAATGAATAAGCAAAGATATTATTTTAAAGAATTTATACCATGAAGTCACTATAACATCCTACACCTTACATGCACTTGTCCTATGAACATGAAACATGATATGGCCTTGTCAAATTAGTGCCTATCTTTAAAAGTACTTGAATCTCATATTAGAGGGCAATATGTACGTTTAACGCTTAAGAGGGTCGAGTGTGTACAAGTTTTAAGTCAAATTGAGGAGATCATGGCCTTAAATGAAGTGAGAGAAGTGAGGTGCTTGTAGGACTTAGGAAGCTAGCAGGAGAGTCACCTACTTGCTTAGCTTAAATTTGCTAGCTAGACGGAGACAAGGCCCGACGTCGAATTTGTCCAAGTCTGATTATGAATATAGTCCGTGTTAAGGGTGTAACTTTAACCCATGTTGTACAATCATAAATGGACTATATTTTCATCCCAAGAAGGATGCAAAAATATCCCAAAGACATCACAATTTCTTTGATAATTTAGGCCCAAACAAACTAAGAGAAGGGGAAAAATGGGCAGCAAAGGCCCATCAATTTGGAGCCCCTAAAGGGCTAACTGAAAGGGAAAAAATGGTACATTACTCACTTTATAAAGTAAGGCCTAAAATGTAAAAGAAGTCAGCCAAAGATATCCTTTAAAAGGGCTTACAAGCAGCTCCTTCAAGTCATTTAACTTAGACAAAAAAAAAAAATCAGCTTTCCAAAGCTTTCTTCTCTCTACACCTTCTTAGCCTTGGAAAATAGCCACAAGGAGACTTTTAGGGTTCTTGGAGAATCCCTACACCTTGAGGCTAAAGGTAAGTAAGAATACTTATGTGTTTAGTATTGTTTTCTCATGAAAAATAAGAGGCTAAGCTGATTATACCTTTGCTGAAATTGTTGGACAGCATGTGTTCCAAAGGTTGTTGTACATTTTTCTTGTGTATTTGGAAGCTTTTCTCTTTTTAGTTGGATTGATTATGAAGGGAGGATATTGTTCCTAATTAGTCTTGGTTCTATAATGATATATAAAGACTACTGCACCATTTTTTATAGTCCGCATAAGTGAGTTCTTGTATGATATCGTAATTGTGCTCTTAATAGGAACTCATGGGCTGATGATCGGAGATTGTTGTTTCACGTTCTCCATATACTTTAGAACTATTTTTGCACTTATTTAGGACTGTTGTTATGTTTTTATATGGTGGGTGCTGTTTGGTTAAAGTTGGAAGAAGTTTGGAATTGTCGACGTTGAAATGTAGCGAAGGGATGTAACGTTATGCCGCCTATTTGTATGTTGTGTAGAATTGTTATGTGTTGTGCTTTAATGGTTGTTGTAAGACCACTATGGAACTAAATTAGGCTGAACATGATATATATATATGAGAATATGTATTAGAAAATATGATTAGATGCATAAAGGTTGAAAGAATACGCTCAGGTTTATAATTATATGCTTGCTACCCGTGTGTTCTTTTTATGAGATTCGGCTGCCAAGATGTATTTATTGGCTGCTAATGCTAGTTCTTCACCTACTGTATTGTAGATAAATATTTGGAGGAAGGGAAGGTTATATCAAGGTAATAGCGAGGTCGTACGGCGAGGTATGTAATGTTGCTCGATTTCATATTACTTGGCATGAAATCTAGATTCTTCATTGACACATAAAGTTCACCAACTCTGACACAAATATTAAAGATGTTTCCACTCTTTCATATATACATATACTCCCATATATAGTCACCTTCAAATTTGCATACATATGTGGATACCAAGTTACATGGGTTCTTGTTGCTAAATAAAGTTCACGAGTTGTTTCATCTCATATGCATTTCATAATTTGTGTAACGTACTCTTTTCATTGTCGTATTATCTTGTATGATTGTTTACATGTCACATGATACATCTACACTCCTACATCTCCAATATTATGACTACTAAAAAGAATCATCTCAAAAGCAATTGAAAGGTAAAATATATTGCTTATTGATGGATGGTAACCCAAGAGATGGAAGAATCACCTAGCCAGGGTTGATCCTATCTTGGGGGGTAGCCCAAGGGGTGAAAGGAAAAGCCTAGCTAGGGCCAATCCCGATATAGATTTACCACTGATTAGCTGGTCATTCATATTACATGTTGTGCAAAGATTATAAAGTAAAGGTAAAGTAAAAAAAGAACATAAAGTACATGATCCCACAGTATAACTAAAGGTGGTCTCTCATTCTACATCAATGCAGTTTCAGTTGCATTGTTACTTCATATATAGTATTTTCTGCCTTACATATTCAGTATATTATCTCGTATTGATGTCCCTTACAGGGGACCTATATTTCACGTTGTAGGTACAGGTACTAATAGATCTCCCCAGTCGGAGTACAAGATATCCAGCTGCTATTACCAAGCTCCAGGTTACTACGGAGCTTTGTGTGTCTAGAGCTTATATTTTTGTATTGTATAGTTAGTCAAGGCGGGGCCTGTCTCAACCTTTTTCAGATACTTTTCCTTATCTAGAGGATTTGTAGACTATATAAATTAAAGAGTGCTCATGTCTCATACTTTAGACAACATCACCCTAACGGCCTAGCCATATGCATTACCTTTTGGCTTGTTATTACTGTTTACTTTCTTAAAGGCATGTTGTATGAATAAATCCCTTATAATATGTATAGAAGGTACATGGATATAGGTTGGTTCTCCCGAGCCTTATCGACAACGGGTGCTAGTCCGCCTTAACGAGACTTTGGGCGTGACAGTCATCGTATGTAAACCAGTGAAGAAGAGAAATTCACCTCAAGAAAAACCAGAGATATATGAATTTAAAATTTATGATGTCAAAACATTATTTTTAAGAACTAAGTAGAGGTGAAAATTATTTTGACAAGTTTTAGTTTAACAAAGTGAGGAACCCTGGTGGACTGGAAACAACAAAGTTTGATAGCATATGCTCATATTAAAGAAATGAAGAATAGTTCTTCACTAAACATGACAGAAGAGCATTCAAACCTAACAAAAACAACATAATAATGAAATATTAAACCAGATAAGATTCAATGAACATACTTTGCTTCAGGAATAAGAGTTTATGATTTAAGAACCTCAAATTCTTAACAGACGAAAACATAACTAGATGAAGAGATGAGGATATAATGACTAAGAAAGCAAAAACCAAATAAATTCATAACCAACCAGTAAAATATAGCATGGCTTGAAACAACACCATAAGATTAACCCAACAACTGATTCATGAGATGAAGATATGAGCTAGGTGACAAAACCTTTTTGAAACTAAGAAAAACATGACTTCTTGATTCCATCTACCATGAAGCAAAAGTCTAGGAAGAGAGAGATATAAGTAAACTCAAAACACCTCATAATTTAGTGAACTTGAGCATATTCCACTAGTCTTCAAAGAGACTGACATGTTTCAATAGAAAGTAAGAAAAATGAAACAAACACAAGAGTTCAAGTAAAAATGGGTTTCAAACATTCAAGAATCCATATAACAACTTGCAACTTGATGTTTTGAATTTCAAGAGAGACGAGACAATTTTACGAAGAGAATGAAATCAAGCAACTAACTAAATGACTGAGAACTGGAGAAATTAGTTAAAATATGCTAACTTTTACAAGGCGAAAACTCAATAACACATCATATGCCAGATTAACTTGTCGTTACAGGTATTAAAACCCAATAAATCTAATCCACATCAAAATCATTATACTTGCATTCAAAAGACTTCATGTAAATTCACATGAACTAAAGAAGGGAGTAAGTAAAAAAATAGCAACAACACACTCATGCTTAAAAGGTACTAAATCTAAATTCTATTTGTGGACACAACAAAGCAAAAGGAATGAAAACGAGTTAAAATTAGAAAGGAATTTCACCTTTTTTGAAGCAGGAACAGGGAACTTGAGCTTGAACTGAACTTCGACACTAGATAGAGCTTTTATTGAGAACACTCAAGCTCCGAGAATGAAAATTCCCAAACTCAAGAAACTTCAGAAATGAATGAGTTTTTTTGGAAAACTTTATTATTTTTGAAATGGAAGTTGAATGTATTTTTACGTGAAGGAACTGCCCCCCTTAAAATGCTGATGAATAACAATTATATAGGAGATTTTAGGGCAATAATTAGAGGAAAACTTTGCATGGTAATTTGGGCAAAGATGGTCAGATTTTGAATTCAAAATTCAAATTCTCGTGTTAGGGACAAGAATCTTTAGGTTTTGTCGTAAAATCCTCAATGGATTGAAAAACTCCACCATTAATTGAGGGATTGAGTGTGAGACAGTATAGATTTAGATGTGTGGCTGATGTTTATCGGGTCAGTTGGTGTCAGGGTTGTTTAGAATCTTTGAGCAGAAAGAGTAATGTGTGCGTCTGATGGTGAGGAGCGCAGAAAGAAGACGAAGAAGGAAAAAAAGGGGTATGTACATGTGTGGTGGCAATATGTATATGTATGTAATGAGTGTATCATGTGGCTGAAAAATAAAATTGGGCTGTGTTGGAATATTTGAGAGAAGAAATTAGATTTGGGTCCAAATGAAAGCTGAAAATTGGTTACATAGGTAGGGAATTTAGATTTGAGAAATTAGCCATTTCAATTGCAAATATTGATCAAATTGAATTAAAATGATGAATATGAATAATATGGATTTTATTAATTAATTATTGAGTCTCTTAATTTCGACAAAATAGAATAATCAATCAAAAGCCAATAATCTTTTATCATAAAAGCTGATTAACCAAATGTGACAAAATCATTAACGAATCATAAAAATAAAGAAAATTATATATGAAAAACACTTAAAATGTTTTGATTTTTGTAAATGCTAACTATTTTAAATTGTTTAAGATTGAAGAAGGTCAATAATTAGTTTATATTATTGAGGGTAAAAATTGGGTGTCAACAGTTGTCCCTTCCTTTGGATATGATTGATGAAAAAGATTGTGGACAAAGAAACTTGACAAATCTAATTTTTAGCCGACTACATCTTCAACTTCTTAAAATTATGGCCGGACCTTGGTTTTCGGTTTCCTACATAACTCAAGACATATGAGAATTCAGGCCACCTGTAGTTCAAAGCACTTGCTTCTATGCATGATTTTGAAAGCATTCAAAAGCTATCCCAATATTGAATCATGGAGAAATTGGAATTCTTGGGAATAAGGTTAAGAGCATTTTTTCAAATATATCCAAGTTTTCAAAATTGAGCTCGCCTACATATCCTTGAACTTAGGAATCAGGCTGTTTGTAGTTTGACTCAATCAATTGAAAAGGAAATCTCTTATGTTAAGATAACTTTTGGTTCAGAAAGCGTGACAAATAAATTGAGTACAAAAAAGAGGCTTAAAACCTCTTAGTCATAAATGTGGTGTACTTCACACCTATAAGTAAGAACTTACATAGACATAATTTTCAAAGCTCTTGGTGTATTATCGCTCAGACTAGAAAGATTTCATCTAGTGAGAATCTAAATCATCTAGATGTGAAATTGAAATTAATGAATTTGAAGAAATACCCACATGCGTTTTGACAGGGTCTGGCTGGATTATGGTGGTATTCGCTCGTCATCTCTTGTGCAAAGAGTTTGACACTCCTTTTCAGAAAATATCCTAGTTCGCTGCTAAGGAAAAGTGCCACGTTGTGTTGCATCCTATTTGATGATGTCCACACCTTTTGTTTGTTTTGATAATTCACCCTTTCGGATGCTCTTGATATAACTAAGACAAATATTATTAGTTTAAACCATAACTTAAATATAGAGATGATAACTTTTACCATGTTTGACACATATTCTTCTTCTCGATATTATAGATGATGAGTTGATATGATGCAACATGATGATGGCCCTCTCGGTAATGAAGAATGGTGCCTTTTCTTAAAAATATGATGACCATGATGGCCCTCTCGACGATGAGAATATTGTAAATGGCCCTCTTGGCAATATGAAAATACAATGGCCCTCTTAGTGGCTTGAAAATGCAATGACCGTCTCGTTAATGGATGATGAATTGGCCCTCTCAGGGACTTGAAGATGAAATAATTTTCTCAGTAATGAATGATGAAATAGCCTTCTTGGTAGCTTAAAGAATATAGTGGCCCTCTTGGCAATTTGAAAATGAAATATCCCTCTTGGCAATGATGATGAAATTGTCCTCTTGGCAATTTTAAATAATGAAATGGCCCTCTCGGTGATGATAATGAAATGACCTTCTTGGAAATGATGATGAAATGGCCCTCTTAGCGATGATAATTAAATGGTCCTCTTTATAACTTAAAAATAAAATGGCCCTCATATCAATGATGATGAAATGGCTCTCTTGGTGATGGTTATTAAATGATCCTCTGGACAACTTGAAAATAAAATGTCCATCTTTGCGATGATGATGAAATGACCCCCTTGGCAAATTGAAAATAAAATAGCCCTCTTAGCGATGATGATAGAATATACCTCTTAGTGATGAAAATAAAGTAGCCCTCTTGACGATGATGCTGGAATGGCCCTCTTGGCGATCATGATGAAATGACCCTCTTGGTAACTTGAAAATAAAATGATCCTCTCGGCGATGATGATAAAATGGCCCTCTTAGCAATGATGGTGAAATGGTTTTCTTGACAATGATGATAAATGGCCCTCATGACAACATGAAAATAAAATATCCCTCTTAAAAGCATGAAGATGCAATGGCACTCTCAGAACCTTGAAAATGAAATGGCCCTCTTGGCGATGATGATGAAATGGCCCTCTTGGCAGTTCTGGATGATAAAATGGCTCTCTTGTCAATGATGATGCAATGGCCCTCTTGGCAACTTGTAAATGAAATGTCCATCTTGGCATTGATGATGACATGGCCCTCTTTACGATAATGATGAAATAGCCCTCTTGGCGATGATTATGAAATAGCCCTGTTGGTGATGATGATGAAATGGCCCTCTTGGCAACTTGAAAATAAAATGTCCCTCTTGGCGATGATGATGAAATGACCATCTTGCAACTTGAAAATAAAATGGGCCTCTTGGCGATGATGATGAAATGACCCTCTTGGAAACTTGAAAATAAAATGGCCCTCTTGGCAATGACGATGAAATGGACCTCTTGGCAATAATGGTGAAATGGCCCTCTTGGCAACTTGAAAATAAAATGGCCTTCTTGCTGCTGCTGATGAAATGGCCCTCTTGGCAACTCGAAAATGTAATGTAAGGGATTGCTGGAGATTGAGTGAGACAAAACATTTTATGTCTTAGTCATCCCTTTTTGAATAAGACCAGTAAAGATTTTCCCTGAATCCACAAAAAATTTATTAGTTTCAAAGCGAATTGATCTATGTTGATTCTTTGGATTGCCTACTCCTCATCTTGTTGTTTTTGATTAATTGTCCCTTAACTTGCTCTCTCAAAGTGATTGCTCTAATCTCCCTCTTCTTGATAGAAATCAGAAAAAATGCAAAACTATTTTAAAGAGAATAACTTTTGAAAAATAACTTTTATAAAAATTACTGTCAATGTCATGTCATATGCAAATGAAATTAATATGTTTGGTTTGAAGATTCGATGTGTTTGGCAAGTTGTTTTGGAGGTCTGAGAGCTTTTTTAAGTTGGAGAATATGACATTGTACTTGACTCTAAACTTTTAGGTAAAGGAGATATTTGAAGTTCATTTCAAACTTTTGTCAATGTTGGGGGATCATTTGAAGTTATCTTCGAGCTTTTGATCATGCTAGGAATCTCCAGAGTTATCTTTAGACTTCTGGTAATACTTAGTGAAATTTTGAGGTCATCCTCAAATTTTCTATCCCAGTTAAATGTCTTGGTGGGTTACAATCTTGTTTAAAAAGCCTTATTCTTTCCCAGTTAAGATTTCCAATGTATCTTAAACTCAACTTGTTGAGGATATACCTCTTCGTTGAGAAGTTTTGAGTTCCTTTCAAAAATTCTATCCTAGTTAAATGCTGTAATAAATCAACATCTTGTTAGAAGAACTTTGAGATTTTTTAGATTTCCTAAAAAATTTTGTCCCGGTTGAAATTTTTGACATGCTTTAAATTATGTCTTGTCGGACATAAACCTTCTTGTTGAGAATTTCTTAGTTTCTTTCAAAAATCTCTGTCCCATCCTTTATGGAAGTATAGCCGAGCCGTTGTGGTGGCTACATATCTGGTTAAGGCAGGAATGAGGTTAAACATGGTTTTCCTCTCGGGAGGGAAGGAATATAGAAAAATAAATAAGAAAACGATTGAACCTGGCATGGGCCACCTATGTATCTCATCTTGAGAATTCAGATCAAATGTAGTTCAAAAGCAAAAAGAATAATAAAAGGAATAAGGGGATGACCGAGGTCGACATAGGCTGCCTATGTCAATGATGTGATCGACCTCATTCTTCTTCTCAAGCATTGAAGCAGAAGCTTGGTATGGTATCATGATCACAAATTCAGATTCCTCTATTTTGCTTGAAGAGGCTATAAATGTCTCACAATGGATAGAGTTCGTCGGAATTACAGCTTTGTCCATACACCAATATTTATTGTCTCTCATTGCATTAATAGTCACCTGGTGATGATGGGGAAGGGGATTACTATTGACTCTAGGAGTGACAGTTTGAAGAGTGAAAATCCTTTGATCAATCAAGTCCTGGATTTTGTGCTTTAGGTTGATGCAATTCTCAGTGGTATGTCCTACGGCTCCCAAAGGATAAGCACATTTGTGGTCTGCTCTATAAAATTTCCCCAAAATATTGGATGGTCTTCCTTTTATATGATACAGCATACCTGCTACTATCAATCTTTCATAAAGATAGGCTCAACTTTCAACCAAAGGAATGAATACTCAAGGAGTTCTCTTCACAAGATATGGACGAACAACATTGCAATTGCTCTTTGAAGATAGAGGTACGTGATAGTACTTTGCAAGATTTTGAAAGTAGGTGCTAGGCATTTGGAATTATGGATATTGTGAATCTTGGTAGCTTAGAGGAATATTTTTGTAATTTAGTGATGGACCTTGGTAACTTGGAGGGATATTTTGATAATTTAGCAATGGAGTTCGAACATTTGGAAAGATATTGTTGTAATTTGGACATGGAGCTTGAAAATTTGGAGGGGATTTTTAATTTGAGAACAGAGCCTGGAAATTCGATTGGATAGGAGGAAATGGATAGGGATTTTATAGAGCTTGGCTGTAGATATTGGATAGTGAATGCTTTCGACTATCAATTTTGACATGTAGTGATCTTGGTTCAAATGAAATGGAGGAAACATCTTTCCTCTTCCTTCTTGGTAGAACTAAAGGTTTTGTTTGAGTAGCTATTCTGACGATTTTCCTATCTTAAGACCATATTCAATAACCTCACCAACTTTAACTATTTTGCTAAACTTTTCTCCTATTAGAGGCAACATCTTATCAAAGTACTCTGACTCTTGAATGCATAAAAAGGCTTCACTGATCTCTTGCTCGGTCATAACAAGTTTGACCTTTGTAGCCTTTTTCCTCCAATGGTAGGCATATTCTTGCTAACTCTTAGCATATTTTGGTTTGATTTTTTCTAAGGAGTATAGATCAGGAACTATTTATATGTTGTAAGAAAATCTTTTGATAAATTCATTGACCAAAGCATTCCAACTGGACCACCGTCCCATTTATTGAGAAGTAAACCAATCTAAAGCCTCTTCACTCAGACTTTGGTTGAAAAGTCATATCAATAGAGCTTCATTTCTCTCAACTCCCATATGTTGGTTGTGATAGACTCTCAAATGAACTAGAGGATTGCCGTCTCCACTAAAAGTGTCAAATTTTGGTACTCCAAATACTTCTAGGAGGTCCAAATCCAAATGAGTGTTCAAATTTTCATAATTCAATCCAAATGAGTCTTTGGCCCTCCACTCTTTCTCCTTCTCCTTATAGGGGTTGGGTTTAGCTTATGTGATGAGCGGATGGTATGCTTTTAATAGTGTTAGAATATGAAAGATGGCTTTTGGATGTATAGGTTGAATAGTTGGTGGATTTTGAATGTTTGGATTAGGGTTGTGATATGTAGATGAATATATTTGAGGATTTCTAGAACTTAGGCTTTGAAGAGTAGGTGGCATCTGGTATGATGTGTTGGCATGATCGAGGTTAGGAGTGGTTAAGTACATGACAAGAGTCTTTTGGATAGAAATAGTGATCGAATATTTTGGAGCATGTTTGTTAGTTTGATTCATAGGAGGAAAATGAAGTGGAGTCCTTTCATCATTTCAAAAATGAGTATTAGTGGCAACCGCTCGATTTGCCAAATCTTGAGTCTCTTGTATTTCAGTCCTTTCAGCAAGTTGTTGCATCAGTTGTGCAATCAGCTTGTATTGTTCAGCAATTGTAGAGTGTATTCCCTCACTGTTCTCAGTAATTTTTTCTTTGACTTCAACATACTTTGGTCAAGGAATGAATCTTTGGAAATCTTAAACCTCATGAAATATGAATGTCAAGTCATTTTTCAAAATAGATCAATTCTAATTACCTGTCGAATGAAAAATAACTCAAAAGAAAAAAGTGTAGTCCTTGTTGATAATAAAAATATGTAAGATATCACACAGAAAAGTAAACACATAATAGTTGCATTACTCACAGACATACTAACCTACAGATATAGAAAAAGCGACTAAATATGTGAAATATTGCCTATTTAATTTGAGATTTGCAAATCAAGGACACATTTTATCAAGGATCTCTCACATCTTCTGAAATTAATAATTCTTTTGTAAGGATGAAGGAAGAAACATAAGATTTTCTAAAATGAGGGGTCAAGCCTTGAAAGGCTGCCTACGTATCTCTCAAGGGTGGGAAATCAGGCCCTTCATAGTTCGACTAGCGTGAGAATTTTTTGAAAAAATGAAAATTCAATCTTGTCAGATGAGAGAGCAAAATTTTTAGAATTTTAATAGTGAAATTCAAATTTTGTTGAGAAACTCAAGACTCGTAAAGTGTTTAGATGAATTTTTGATAGTCACTTGATTATTATTCTTAAGGGATTCTAGAAACTTTCGAAAAGAAGTGGGCTATAAGTCATCAAAAAACCAAACATAATCACACAAACAATTATACAATATAGCACATAAATAGATATGGCGCATTCTAAATAGAAATGTGACCCTTTTGTGCCAAGGGTAGACCTAACAATTTGAAAGATCTATACATAATTTTAAAGATTTTATTGCCCTCCCCCCAAGAAAAAAGAAATATTACAAACCTTATGAATAAATTTAAGGATACATAATATAGGAAAGGGGATACAAAAATAATCAGTCCCACACAAGGGTATTGTCCTAAACTAAACTTTCGTGGAAGATTTCTTCTTCTTGGACTTCTCGTCAACTCCGAATGCCTTTGAATGTAATGCCTTGTAGACAACACTTCTTTTGACTAAACTAAGCTATTAAAATGAAGGTTTGCCAAACGACATATACATTCTTCAAATATAAACACATAAACATGATCGTCCATTTAGGCTGGAGATAATTTTGGACTCAAGGTGGTCTTTCTTATGCGCCCAATACCCCTTAGGTATTGGGTTGACCTAGGCAAATGATCCTAAAAGGTTCTTCTTTCACTCTATACTAGGTGTCCAAGAGTGAATTTTGAATAGATCAGGGACCCAGGCAGATGACCTGAGCTAGAAATCATGATAAATATTGGATGCATTTGTCACACCCCACCCTGGGGTCGTGACCAGTGCCCGATAGAGGGGCACGTGAACACATACTAAACCCAATTCCTT
>JAOTQJ010177042.1:0-16067 GCA_025642045.1 Solanum sejunctum
AGAGATTTTAGTTATTTATGCTTGAAATGATTAGTAGTGGATTCTTGTAGTCAAGCCCCGTATTCCCTATGGATTCGGCCCTAACCTTCGACTAGGTTAATTGCTGATAGTGATCGTTTTCTTATTGTAGTGTGAACATCATTAAAATTATGGCACCGTTGTTAGGGAATACGGCTAGGTTTTGACTTGAATTTACTATTAGTTAGTGTCAGTGTTGATTTCTAGAATCTCTTGTATTTTATTTTTGTTTTTTTTATTGTTTAAGTTTATTTGCAGGGTGTACTACATTATATGCCCATCATAAGGAGCCAAGGCAACCCCTTATGTTTACTCAATTTGGAGATCCATCGACTACCAAGAAGAATGGCTCAAGTGAATAAGGATATAGAGGTTGAGGAGGATATGAATACAAATGAGGATATGGGTTGAGAGGAGAATCCCCAACAAAGGGGTAATAGGCCATAGCTTATGGACTTTAGCGAAAATTCTTATGGATGGAATCAATATTGATTGACCCCTATGGCTATGGATATTATCGATGCCATAGTACTACCTCCTTTACCGATAGAAACTAAGTTAACTGTATCGAATGGATTATTGCAAATGCTCTATAACTATGAACTATTCACAAGGCTACCTTCGGAGGAACCCCATCGTCATCTCCAAAATATGGTGTTTGTTTGCAAGAGTGTCATGGGGACACAAAACCTTTCTCTTTATGTTGTTGGTTTAAGAGTGTTCCCATTATTATTAACTAGCAATGCAGCTATATGGTTGTCCGAGCTTCCTCCAGGTACTATTACAAGTTGAGATAAGCTTCAAAGAGTATTCCTTGAAAGATATTTTCCAAGATCTAAGAAGTTGAAGCTCAAAGACCAAATCAACAACTTTGAGCAATTATCGGATGTCTCTATTAGCACTACCTAGGAGAGGTTTACTAAATGCTTAAGGATGGTCCCTGATCACAAGATTGTTGATGATGCCTTCGTTGAAATTTTCTATCAGGCACTTGACCAGAATAGTTAAGCTTGCATCGACACAATCATGGGAGGCATGTTTGTTGACCAACCTTTTGCATTGATAGCAACAAGAATGGAGCAAGTGGTCAAAACAAATAGAGCATGGGAGCAATGGGAGCTAGGTGCAATGAAACCTTCTTGTGCAATTAACACTAATAATGAGCAAGCAAAGGTAAACGAAGAGATCATGGAGCAACTTGCTCAACTTCGCCTAAGTATGGACTTAGTTTTAAAGAAAAATCAAGTAAGTGTCAAGGTAGTCACTCTCAAATCCCCAAAGGCTCCATCTATGATAATCTATTCTTTGATGAGGATGCATGTTTTATAAGCAACCAAGTAGCGAGTTTTCGAAACAATAATTCAGACTATTGGAGGCAAGGGTCCGGGAATTAAGGTAAGAATTTCAATCATGATAGGGTGTATAGAGACAACCGGGGTAGATACTATAAGAGAGAGAGTGTTGAACACCGAGTGGGGAAGAAGAGAGGGTTACAGGAATGGTCCTTATGTGCCTCCTCACAACCGTGATGCCAAGTCAAGTAACTCCAGGATTGAAGAGATGTTCAAAAAGTTGTTGAAGAGGGACGACCACCAAGATGACACTTTAAAAGGAATGAAAGCAGATATTTCAAGTATTAACCCAAAAATAGAGTCTTACTCAGTGGCGATTAAGCAACTGGAATAACAATTCAGACAAGTTTCTTCACAGTTGAACCAATGCCAAAAGGGCACCTTACCAAGCACTATGGTTCAAAATCCTAAAAATGAAGTACACTACATAACAGTCATGACCCAAAGTGGAAAGAGCACTATAAATTTCCCTATGCCAATGGTTGAAAATAGAAACCATAGGAAAAGAGTGAATAAGAAAACCAAGACATGCAACATTGAAGATCAACCCAAGAAATATAAAACCTTTCCAAGGCCCCTTCCTCCTTTTCCTCAAAGGCTTGGAACAAGGAAGGAGTAAGGTAAGTTTGAACAGTTCTAGGTGATGCTTAAGAAATTATCAGTAGACATCCCCATAATGGAAGCTCTTGAGAGGATGCTGGGGCATGCTAAATGGATGAAAGGACTAGTCAAGAAGAAGCAAAAAGTGAGTCAAGGCCTCTCTAAAAGTTTCCAACATTGTAGTGTCATCACAATAAAGTTTTTGGTGCAAAAGCGGGATGACTCAGGTGCATTCACCATACCATGCACTATAGGAGAACTTGAGTTTGCTAAAGCACTGTGTGATTTGGGGGCTAGCATTAACTTGATTCCTCTTGTCATATTTAGAAAGCTCAGTTTTGGGAGACTTATCCCTACGAAGATGCGGTTGTTGATGACAGATAGAACAGTCAAGAGGCCTATGGGGATATTATATGATATGCTGGTAAAGGTAGACAAATTTATATTTCCTGTAGATTTTTTAATACTTGACTATAAGGTTGATTTTGCAGTTCCTATCATTTTGGGAAGACCCTTCTAAGCCATATGTCATGCATTAGTTGATATGGAAAAGAGCCTACTCACTTTTAGGCTTGGGGGAGAGGTAGTTGTGTTCCAAGTGGGTCAATATGACAGAATAAATTCTGAGTTCTAGGCCATTTCAATGATTTTAATGGGTGAGGACAGTGAAGTGGAGATCCCGATAGAATTATGGCTCGAAGTCGATCCTTTGGCTACTGTATTGATGAATTTCGATAGTGACAACATTCCTATATAGGGAAATAGTAAATGCTCTTGGGGTGTCATTTGGGCCAAGGCGACAAGAAAGGTTAGAGTTAGATTTATACGACAGGAAAACACCACCTACTAAGCCTTCTGTAGAAGTCCCACCGGAGTAAGAATTAAAGGCATTACTATCGCATCTGAAATATGTATACTTAGGAGAGAGTAGTACTTTACCTGTGATCATTGTAGTAGATTTAAGTGAGGATCAAACAGAGGCCCTTGTCTCAATTATAAAGAAGTTCAAAAGGGCCATTGGATGGACAATTGCGGAAGTCATTGGCATATACCATGGGATATGCACTCACAAAATTCAACTAGTCAAAGATTATAAACCAAGCATTGAGCATCAAAGAAGGTTAAACCCCCTAATGCAAGAGGTAGTGAGGAAAGAAATCATCAAGTGGTAAGATGCAAGAGTAATCTACCCAATTGCCAATAGTGAGTAGGTAAGTCCAGTTTAGTGTGTTCCAAAAAAGGGAGGTATCATAGGGGTGCCTAATTCGAAGAATAAGTTGATCCCTATGAGACCAGTCATCGAATGGAGAGTGTGTATGGATTATAGAAAACTAAATGCTTATACCAAGAAGATCATTTTCCTTTGCCCTTTATGGATCAGATGCTCGACAAATTGGTAGAGCAGGGGTGATATTGTTTCCTTAATGGATATTCTGGGTACAATCAAATTGTTATTGCGCCCAAGGACCAGAAGAAGACAATATTCACACGTCCTTATGGTACTTTTGTAGTTAAGAGAATGCCTTTTGGATTATGTAATACTCCAGCAACATTTCAAAGATGTATGATGTTTATCTTCTTAGACATGGTTGAGAGCACTATTGAGGTGTTCATAGATGATAGCGTTGTTGGCCAGTCCTTTAAAGAGTGCTTGTTACATTTTTGTGATATGTTGCAGAGGTGTGTTGAAAGTCACTTGGTGCTAAATTGGGAGAAATGCTATTTTATGGTCAAAGAAGGTATCGTACTTGGTAACAAAGTTTCAAGCAAAGGAATTGAGATAGATAAAGCAATAATCGAGGTTATAGAAAAATTGCCACCACCAATTTTGATAAAAGGTATTAGGAGCTTTTTAGGCCATGCTTGATTCTATCGCTGATTCATAAAAGATTTTTATAGTATCTCGCAGCCCTTGTGTAAGTTGTTAGAGAAAGATGCTAAGTTTGTGTTTGATGATGCATGCATGCATGCCTTAGAAGAATTGAAAAAAAGGTTGACCATAATACCTATTATTATAGCTCAAGATTAGTCACAACCATTCGAATTAATATGTGATGCGAGTGGGGTTGCACTAGGTGTAGTGCTAGGACAACGAAAGGAGAGAATTTTGTATCCAATATATTATGCTAGTAAAGCATTAAATGTGGCCCAGAAAATTGTACAGTGACCAAACAAGAATTGCTTGCACTAGTTTTGCTTTTGAAAAATTTCGATCATACCTATTGGGGGCCAAGGTGATTGTGTACACAGACCATGCAGTGCTCAAATATCAAATGGCCAAGAAGGATGAGAAAGGGGTTAAAAAATCAAGTAGTTGATCATCTCCCTAGATTAGAAGATTAAGCTATGGTAAGTTCAACAATGATCTTGACATAAATGACTCATTCTCTCATGAGAGAGTTTTGGAAGCCTCACAGGATCTTATACCTTGATTTGAAGACTATGCTAACTACTTGGTGAGTGAGATAGTGCCACCTGATTTGAACACCCATCAATGTTGCAAGTTTATGCATGAGGTGAAGAAGTTCTTCTAGGATGAGCCATATTTATTTCGCATTTGCGCAGATGGAATCATCCGTCGATATGTTCCAAAAGTGGAAATTATGAGCATTCTTCAAGCATGTTACTATTTACTGGTAGGTGGCCATCATAGTGAAGCTTGTATGGCTTACAAAGTGTTACAATGTGGATACTATTGTCAATCTATACATCAATATGCCCATGATTATGTAAAGTCCTATGATAGATGCCAAAGAGAGGGCAGAGTTTCACGATAGCAAGAACTCCCTCTAAAACCTATTTTGGTCATAGAACTATTCGATGTTTGGGGCATTGATTTTATGGAACATATGTTAGCTCTCATGGTAATAAGTACATTCTAATTGCAGTTGATTATGTCTCTAAGTGGGTGGAGGCCATGGCTCTACTGAACAATGAGGATAAGAGTGTTATTGGGTTTCTTGGAAGAAATATTTTCTCCAGGTTTGGTACACCTCAGGCAATTATCAGTGATGGGGGTTCCCATTTTTGTAACTGATTTTTCAGAGCTATCCTTGAAAGATATGGTGTGAAGCATCAAGTGGCAACCCCGTATCATCCCCAAACCAGTGTACAAGTAGAAGTATCAAATCTAGAAATAAAGCAAATCTTATCTAAAATGGTGAATATGAATTGCACAGATTGGTCGAGAAAGTTGGATGATGCTTTATGGGCCTATTGGAATGCCTTCAAAACTCCCATCAGAATTTCCCCTTATCAATTGGTGCTTTGGAAGGGCTGCCTGTCGGTTGAACTTGAGCACAAGGATTATGTACATTGAAGAAGTTGAATCTAGATTAGCATGAAGCTGCAACTTCTAGGTTGATGCAAGTGAATGAGCTTGATGAATTTAGACTGCATGCATATGAGAGCTCTGCATTGTACAAACAACAAATGAAAGTTTAGGATGATCGCAGAATTAAAGATCGCCAATTTGCCCCGAGAGACATGGTATTAGCCTACAACTCCAGGTTGAGGTGGTTTCCTAGCAAACTTAAATCTAAGTAGATGGGGCCCATCAGAGTAGTGCGCATTTTTAGTCATGGAGCCATCGAGTTAGAAATTAGGGATGAAAACACTTCCAAAGTCAATAGTCATAGGTTCAAACAATACATTGGTGATATGGAAGAAATCAAGACAAAGGAAGGTTGGGATCTTGATGACGCATGAGCCTACAAGCTTTCTGTCATGTTGCGATAATAAATCAGGCGCCTCCAAGGAGGCAACCCAAGGTAAGCCCCATGCACCTGTTCTATGTATTTTTACTTTGAGCACAAAATATCCTATTTTGGTGGTGTGTGAGAAGTTATAGATTAACGTGAAGTCTGAGTAACCTCAAGTCCATAACTTTCCTATTTTTGATCCCAAGGTTTTCTTGTCGTGCTTTTTTTCCTTGTGGACATTTAATTTTCTGTGGAACAATCATGTTTAGGTAGTGTAGATAATATTAAATTCATAGTTGTGTTATCTATTTGAAACGACCCCAAAATGTTCCCGAAAACATACCTCAAATGTAACTGGAAACTTGTTTTCCATATATCTAAAAATTCATTTGGAATTTTGAAATTTTGAATTCATATTATTGTTTAGGGGGTCAAAATTAGGGTGACAAGGGTCTAACCTCAATTTTAAATCAAAGGAATTAAATAATGAAATTTTCACTTGGTGCAATTTCGAGAGATGGTCCGCGATCTCTCCGCGATGCAGAGAGGTTGTTTTCCTGTACTATTTTTTCCTAGTTCGCCCAGATTTTTCTAAGTGTTGGACCTAAGTTTTCGCAAATGTATATTCACCTATACTTAACCTTATTTCACCCTCATATCACCCAAAAATATTTTCCAATATTTCTCCAAACACTTAGACTCATTTCTAACCCTAAATTCAAGTCCCAAACTCAAGATCAATCTCAAGGATTTCTTCAAGGATCTCACCCAAGCTTCAGATCTCCATTAAAGTCTTCTTCAAGAACTTCACAAAAGCTAAGCTATGTGGTGTTGAACCATTGGGTTCTTCCATCCATGGTGCCTAAACCCTCTTCTACTTAATAATGCATGATTTAAAGTTGACTTTACATATGGGTCTTGAATATTGAGAAATTTACTGCACGGTGATTTTAATACATGAAAGTATAGTTGTTTAAGCATGTTTTGAGCTTGAAATCTTGGATCTAATGTTGGATTTGATCAAAAGTTTTGATACGAATGTTTTGGGAGTGTTTCAAGGTGTTGATTAAAGGTTTTACCTCAGATTTTCTTGCATGATTTCGTCGATAAATTGCATGTTAGTTTATCCCCATTACACCCCCCAAGGTGCTTGATAAAATGTCCGATTATAATATCTTGAGGAAATGAAGGTCCAAAGCATAAGATATGATATAAATGATGTTATGATAATTATATGATGATAAAATGATGATAAAATGATAATGAAATGAACATATGAACATGATCATTCTTATATAAGGTATTGCATTAGAGCTTATGATGTATCCTATATAAAGTATTGCATAGACCATGCCCAACCCAAGGAAAAGAGTCGGGTGACCTGATGGGGGTTTATACTCATTTACTAGGGTGATAGGTGTGATCATTATCAACCGAATGGGGGTTTATACTAATTCACTAGGGTGATAGGTGCGATCATCACCAACCTAAATGAGTGGTTTATTTCTCATTTACTAGGGTGATGAGTGCGATCATCACCAACCTACCGAGGGGTTTGTACCTTGGAGAGTTACCTTGGTCTCAATCTTCATATATGATATTCTATATAAGCATGATATACTTAAGCATGATTTACTTATGGATTGATCATACATTCCATCTTGCTATAATACGCCTATTGTCTATCGTATTGAATTTTGGATTATGATGCCTATCTCATGTTGCATTGCATCCTGCATACTTAGTATATTCAAATGTACTAACACATACTCTTTCCTACATGATATCACCATGTAGGAACTGGTGCTTGAGTTGATCATCCTCCTCCTCCACGTGGCTAGGTGGTGTTATTCCAAGCTTGTGGGTGAGTCCTCCATTTTGGAGACTTTGGTTTATTTCTTTTCTCTATTTTCTATGTACTAAGACATTATGTTGTTATCTTTGTCTATGATGGTGAGCTCGATTACTTTGTCTTGGACCCCGCTGTTTCTATATTTTAGAGATGTATGTTGGACAAGGTGTGTGCTATATATGAGCATGACTCTTAACTTTTGACTTTAGTGTTTATGAAAGTTTCCCTTAGTCCCATTTCCCTTACTTTTAATTGTATATGTCTTATTATGCTTCCGCAACCAAGGACGTGTGACAATATGCTAAGAGGCTTATTTGGGGTCCCCTTCAGGTTTCCCATTCACTGTGTCACATCTACGCCCTAGGGTTTGGTCGTGACAAACTTGGTATCAAAGCGCTAGGTTCATAGATCCTTAAAGTCTAAGACACTACATCGATTAGAGTTCGGGAATTAAGGTAAGAATTTCAATCATGATAGGGTGTATAGAGACAACCGGGGTAGATACTATAAGAGAGAGAGTGTTGAACACCGAGTGGGGAAGAAGAGAGGGTTACAGGAATGGTCCTTATGTGCCTCCTCACAACCGTGATGCCAAGTCAAGTAACTCCAGGATTGAAGAGATGTTCAAAAAGTTGTTGAAGAGGGACGACCACCAAGATGACACTTTAAAAGGAATGAAAGCAGATATTTCAAGTATTAACCCAAAAATAGAGTCTTACTCAGTGGCGATTAAGCAACTGGAATAACAATTCAGACAAGTTTCTTCACAGTTGAACCAATGCCAAAAGGGCACCTTACCAAGCACTATGGTTCAAAATCCTAAAAATGAAGTACACTACATAACAGTCATGACCCAAAGTGGAAAGAGCACTATAAATTTCCCTATGCCAATGGTTGAAAATAGAAACCATAGGAAAAGAGTGAATAAGAAAACCAAGACATGCAACATTGAAGATCAACCCAAGAAATATAAAACCTTTCCAAGGCCCCTTCCTCCTTTTCCTCAAAGGCTTGGAACAAGGAAGGAGTAAGGTAAGTTTGAACAGTTCTAGGTGATGCTTAAGAAATTATCAGTAGACATCCCCATAATGGAAGCTCTTGAGAGGATGCTGGGGCATGCTAAATGGATGAAAGGACTAGTCAAGAAGAAGCAAAAAGTGAGTCAAGGCCTCTCTAAAAGTTTCCAACATTGTAGTGTCATCACAATAAAGTTTTTGGTGCAAAAGCGGGATGACTCAGGTGCATTCACCATACCATGCACTATAGGAGAACTTGAGTTTGCTAAAGCACTGTGTGATTTGGGGGCTAGCATTAACTTGATTCCTCTTGTCATATTTAGAAAGCTCAGTTTTGGGAGACTTATCCCTACGAAGATGCGGTTGTTGATGACAGATAGAACAGTCAAGAGGCCTATGGGGATATTATATGATATGCTGGTAAAGGTAGACAAATTTATATTTCCTGTAGATTTTTTAATACTTGACTATAAGGTTGATTTTGCAGTTCCTATCATTTTGGGAAGACCCTTCTAAGCCATATGTCATGCATTAGTTGATATGGAAAAGAGCCTACTCACTTTTAGGCTTGGGGGAGAGGTAGTTGTGTTCCAAGTGGGTCAATATGACAGAATAAATTCTGAGTTCTAGGCCATTTCAATGATTTTAATGGGTGAGGACAGTGAAGTGGAGATCCCGATAGAATTATGGCTCGAAGTCGATCCTTTGGCTACTGTATTGATGAATTTCGATAGTGACAACATTCCTATATAGGGAAATAGTAAATGCTCTTGGGGTGTCATTTGGGCCAAGGCGACAAGAAAGGTTAGAGTTAGATTTATACGACAGGAAAACACCACCTACTAAGCCTTCTGTAGAAGTCCCACCGGAGTAAGAATTAAAGGCATTACTATCGCATCTGAAATATGTATACTTAGGAGAGAGTAGTACTTTACCTGTGATCATTGTAGTAGATTTAAGTGAGGATCAAACAGAGGCCCTTGTCTCAATTATAAAGAAGTTCAAAAGGGCCATTGGATGGACAATTGCGGAAGTCATTGGCATATACCATGGGATATGCACTCACAAAATTCAACTAGTCAAAGATTATAAACCAAGCATTGAGCATCAAAGAAGGTTAAACCCCCTAATGCAAGAGGTAGTGAGGAAAGAAATCATCAAGTGGTAAGATGCAAGAGTAATCTACCCAATTGCCAATAGTGAGTAGGTAAGTCCAGTTTAGTGTGTTCCAAAAAAGGGAGGTATCATAGGGGTGCCTAATTCGAAGAATAAGTTGATCCCTATGAGACCAGTCATCGAATGGAGAGTGTGTATGGATTATAGAAAACTAAATGCTTATACCAAGAAGATCATTTTCCTTTGCCCTTTATGGATCAGATGCTCGACAAATTGGTAGAGCAGGGGTGATATTGTTTCCTTAATGGATATTCTGGGTACAATCAAATTGTTATTGCGCCCAAGGACCAGAAGAAGACAATATTCACACGTCCTTATGGTACTTTTGTAGTTAAGAGAATGCCTTTTGGATTATGTAATACTCCAGCAACATTTCAAAGATGTATGATGTTTATCTTCTTAGACATGGTTGAGAGCACTATTGAGGTGTTCATAGATGATAGCGTTGTTGGCCAGTCCTTTAAAGAGTGCTTGTTACATTTTTGTGATATGTTGCAGAGGTGTGTTGAAAGTCACTTGGTGCTAAATTGGGAGAAATGCTATTTTATGGTCAAAGAAGGTATCGTACTTGGTAACAAAGTTTCAAGCAAAGGAATTGAGATAGATAAAGCAATAATCGAGGTTATAGAAAAATTGCCACCACCAATTTTGATAAAAGGTATTAGGAGCTTTTTAGGCCATGCTTGATTCTATCGCTGATTCATAAAAGATTTTTATAGTATCTCGCAGCCCTTGTGTAAGTTGTTAGAGAAAGATGCTAAGTTTGTGTTTGATGATGCATGCATGCATGCCTTAGAAGAATTGAAAAAAAGGTTGACCATAATACCTATTATTATAGCTCAAGATTAGTCACAACCATTCGAATTAATATGTGATGCGAGTGGGGTTGCACTAGGTGTAGTGCTAGGACAACGAAAGGAGAGAATTTTGTATCCAATATATTATGCTAGTAAAGCATTAAATGTGGCCCAGAAAATTGTACAGTGACCAAACAAGAATTGCTTGCACTAGTTTTGCTTTTGAAAAATTTCGATCATACCTATTGGGGGCCAAGGTGATTGTGTACACAGACCATGCAGTGCTCAAATATCAAATGGCCAAGAAGGATGAGAAAGGGGTTAAAAAATCAAGTAGTTGATCATCTCCCTAGATTAGAAGATTAAGCTATGGTAAGTTCAACAATGATCTTGACATAAATGACTCATTCTCTCATGAGAGAGTTTTGGAAGCCTCACAGGATCTTATACCTTGATTTGAAGACTATGCTAACTACTTGGTGAGTGAGATAGTGCCACCTGATTTGAACACCCATCAATGTTGCAAGTTTATGCATGAGGTGAAGAAGTTCTTCTAGGATGAGCCATATTTATTTCGCATTTGCGCAGATGGAATCATCCGTCGATATGTTCCAAAAGTGGAAATTATGAGCATTCTTCAAGCATGTTACTATTTACTGGTAGGTGGCCATCATAGTGAAGCTTGTATGGCTTACAAAGTGTTACAATGTGGATACTATTGTCAATCTATACATCAATATGCCCATGATTATGTAAAGTCCTATGATAGATGCCAAAGAGAGGGCAGAGTTTCACGATAGCAAGAACTCCCTCTAAAACCTATTTTGGTCATAGAACTATTCGATGTTTGGGGCATTGATTTTATGGAACATATGTTAGCTCTCATGGTAATAAGTACATTCTAATTGCAGTTGATTATGTCTCTAAGTGGGTGGAGGCCATGGCTCTACTGAACAATGAGGATAAGAGTGTTATTGGGTTTCTTGGAAGAAATATTTTCTCCAGGTTTGGTACACCTCAGGCAATTATCAGTGATGGGGGTTCCCATTTTTGTAACTGATTTTTCAGAGCTATCCTTGAAAGATATGGTGTGAAGCATCAAGTGGCAACCCCGTATCATCCCCAAACCAGTGTACAAGTAGAAGTATCAAATCTAGAAATAAAGCAAATCTTATCTAAAATGGTGAATATGAATTGCACAGATTGGTCGAGAAAGTTGGATGATGCTTTATGGGCCTATTGGAATGCCTTCAAAACTCCCATCAGAATTTCCCCTTATCAATTGGTGCTTTGGAAGGGCTGCCTGTCGGTTGAACTTGAGCACAAGGATTATGTACATTGAAGAAGTTGAATCTAGATTAGCATGAAGCTGCAACTTCTAGGTTGATGCAAGTGAATGAGCTTGATGAATTTAGACTGCATGCATATGAGAGCTCTGCATTGTACAAACAACAAATGAAAGTTTAGGATGATCGCAGAATTAAAGATCGCCAATTTGCCCCGAGAGACATGGTATTAGCCTACAACTCCAGGTTGAGGTGGTTTCCTAGCAAACTTAAATCTAAGTAGATGGGGCCCATCAGAGTAGTGCGCATTTTTAGTCATGGAGCCATCGAGTTAGAAATTAGGGATGAAAACACTTCCAAAGTCAATAGTCATAGGTTCAAACAATACATTGGTGATATGGAAGAAATCAAGACAAAGGAAGGTTGGGATCTTGATGACGCATGAGCCTACAAGCTTTCTGTCATGTTGCGATAATAAATCAGGCGCCTCCAAGGAGGCAACCCAAGGTAAGCCCCATGCACCTGTTCTATGTATTTTTACTTTGAGCACAAAATATCCTATTTTGGTGGTGTGTGAGAAGTTATAGATTAACGTGAAGTCTGAGTAACCTCAAGTCCATAACTTTCCTATTTTTGATCCCAAGGTTTTCTTGTCGTGCTTTTTTTCCTTGTGGACATTTAATTTTCTGTGGAACAATCATGTTTAGGTAGTGTAGATAATATTAAATTCATAGTTGTGTTATCTATTTGAAACGACCCCAAAATGTTCCCGAAAACATACCTCAAATGTAACTGGAAACTTGTTTTCCATATATCTAAAAATTCATTTGGAATTTTGAAATTTTGAATTCATATTATTGTTTAGGGGGTCAAAATTAGGGTGACAAGGGTCTAACCTCAATTTTAAATCAAAGGAATTAAATAATGAAATTTTCACTTGGTGCAATTTCGAGAGATGGTCCGCGATCTCTCCGCGATGCAGAGAGGTTGTTTTCCTGTACTATTTTTTCCTAGTTCGCCCAGATTTTTCTAAGTGTTGGACCTAAGTTTTCGCAAATGTATATTCACCTATACTTAACCTTATTTCACCCTCATATCACCCAAAAATATTTTCCAATATTTCTCCAAACACTTAGACTCATTTCTAACCCTAAATTCAAGTCCCAAACTCAAGATCAATCTCAAGGATTTCTTCAAGGATCTCACCCAAGCTTCAGATCTCCATTAAAGTCTTCTTCAAGAACTTCACAAAAGCTAAGCTATGTGGTGTTGAACCATTGGGTTCTTCCATCCATGGTGCCTAAACCCTCTTCTACTTAATAATGCATGATTTAAAGTTGACTTTACATATGGGTCTTGAATATTGAGAAATTTACTGCACGGTGATTTTAATACATGAAAGTATAGTTGTTTAAGCATGTTTTGAGCTTGAAATCTTGGATCTAATGTTGGATTTGATCAAAAGTTTTGATACGAATGTTTTGGGAGTGTTTCAAGGTGTTGATTAAAGGTTTTACCTCAGATTTTCTTGCATGATTTCGTCGATAAATTGCATGTTAGTTTATCCCCATTACACCCCCCAAGGTGCTTGATAAAATGTCCGATTATAATATCTTGAGGAAATGAAGGTCCAAAGCATAAGATATGATATAAATGATGTTATGATAATTATATGATGATAAAATGATGATAAAATGATAATGAAATGAACATATGAACATGATCATTCTTATATAAGGTATTGCATTAGAGCTTATGATGTATCCTATATAAAGTATTGCATAGACCATGCCCAACCCAAGGAAAAGAGTCGGGTGACCTGATGGGGGTTTATACTCATTTACTAGGGTGATAGGTGTGATCATTATCAACCGAATGGGGGTTTATACTAATTCACTAGGGTGATAGGTGCGATCATCACCAACCTAAATGAGTGGTTTATTTCTCATTTACTAGGGTGATGAGTGCGATCATCACCAACCTACCGAGGGGTTTGTACCTTGGAGAGTTACCTTGGTCTCAATCTTCATATATGATATTCTATATAAGCATGATATACTTAAGCATGATTTACTTATGGATTGATCATACATTCCATCTTGCTATAATACGCCTATTGTCTATCGTATTGAATTTTGGATTATGATGCCTATCTCATGTTGCATTGCATCCTGCATACTTAGTATATTCAAATGTACTAACACATACTCTTTCCTACATGATATCACCATGTAGGAACTGGTGCTTGAGTTGATCATCCTCCTCCTCCACGTGGCTAGGTGGTGTTATTCCAAGCTTGTGGGTGAGTCCTCCATTTTGGAGACTTTGGTTTATTTCTTTTCTCTATTTTCTATGTACTAAGACATTATGTTGTTATCTTTGTCTATGATGGTGAGCTCGATTACTTTGTCTTGGACCCCGCTGTTTCTATATTTTAGAGATGTATGTTGGACAAGGTGTGTGCTATATATGAGCATGACTCTTAACTTTTGACTTTAGTGTTTATGAAAGTTTCCCTTAGTCCCATTTCCCTTACTTTTAATTGTATATGTCTTATTATGCTTCCGCAACCAAGGACGTGTGACAATATGCTAAGAGGCTTATTTGGGGTCCCCTTCAGGTTTCCCATTCACTGTGTCACATCTACGCCCTAGGGTTTGGTCGTGACAAACTTGGTATCAAAGCGCTAGGTTCATAGATCCTTAAAGTCCAAGACACTGCATCGATTAGAGTTCTATTTATGGTTGTGAAGCACGCCATGACTATGAATAGGAGGCTATGAGGCATTTTAGAAAATATTTCTTTTCTTTCTGTTCTAAGTCGTGCTTTCGAGTTGAGATAAGTTACTTTTCCCCTAATAATACTAGAGGAAGATGGGCCCAAACTCCCAAGGAGCAACCTACCAATGGCGAGCTATGGGATACCCTCACTATGCTTGCCCAAGTCGTAGCCAATCAAGTCCAACAAAGGGCCCAAGCCCCTCATGATAATACCCGGGGAGCTAGGGTAAGAGACTTCATAAAGAAGAATCCTCCAGTTTTCCATGGGTCAAAGGTGGATGAGGATCCACAAAAGTTTATTGATGAAATCTATAAAATCTTGTCGATCAAGGCTGTTGGGCCAAATAAGAAGGCAAAGTTGGTCTCCTACCAACTCTAGGGGGTAGCCCAAATTTGGTTTGATCAATAGAAAGGTGAGAAGGGTAATGGATATGTGGTGCTTTAGGAGAAATTCAAGTTGGCCTTCCTTAATTGGTTCTTCCTTCGTGAGCTTAGGGAAGCAAAGTTGGTTGAATTTATGAGCTTGAAACATGGTGGTATGAGTGTGAGGGAGTATGCCCTCAAATTTAATCAACTCTCAGAGTATGTTCCTCACTTGATGGCCGATTCAAGGTTAAGAATGAATAACTTTGATATGGGCGTCTATGATTTGGTAAGTGAAGAGTACTGATCTGCAATGCTTATTGGTGACATGGACTTGTTTCGGTTGATGACATATTCCGACAAAATGGAAGAACAAAAGTTGAGGTAGAGGAGGGGCAATGAAGCCAAGAGATCTCGCCTTGAGGGCAAATTCCAAAGGGGTGCTAGATTTCAAGGCCCGAGGCCTCTTCATGCTACTAATAGGGGTTTGCCAATGACTTTCCTAGGCCCCAAGGTAATGTTGGTGGTGTGGCTCTCATTGATGTGTTTCCTGGGTGTGGAGGGGGTCATAAAGGCCCATGTCTAAAGGGTTCTAATGCATGTTTTGATTGTGGGGAGCTTGGTCACAAGAGGGTTGATTGTCCAAGAAATCGTGGCAATGTTCAAGGTGCAAATGCGATCCCATTAGGTAGAGGTAGTCCTCAAGGTGGTGTCCCAAGGCATAATCATTTTTATGCTCTACATGGGAGGCAAGCCGTTGATGAAATTCATGATATTGTTATCAGTATGTTGAAATTTTTTTATCTTGATATATATGCTTTGATTGATCCGGGTGCCACCCTTTCCTTTGTTACCCCCTTTGTTGCTAAAAAGTTTCATGTTAAGTCGGAGTTGTTGCATGAGTCATATGAAGTGTCTACTCCTATTGGTGCATCTATTATTGTAAGGAGGGTGTATAGAATTTTTTCGTCTTGTATCTTGCATAGATATGGTTGATTTTGATGTTATTCTTAGGTGGGATTGATTACATGCATACTATGCTTCTATTTATTGTAGAACCCATAGGGTCCAGTTTTAATTTCCAAACAAACCCATCCTTGAGTAGGAAAGTCATGATGTAATAGTG
>JAOTQJ010177053.1:0-23958 GCA_025642045.1 Solanum sejunctum
TTCAAGAATTGACGCTAATTTGACCAAAGCATGACATGATTTATTTATATAGTATTAGTACATGTAAAATATGGGGTGTTACATCCCTCAAGTCTCTATAAATTTTTGTGGAACCGGGGTGGGTATAATAAGCAGAATTATGGGCCTCATCAAGGATTTTATCCCTCAAACCATCAACACAAGGCATACACAACCTACTTGGTACCTAAGGGCACCATCTCCCCCTTATACTTTTCCTCTTTCACCAAGGTCTTCAATTAAATCAAGGAGGAGTCAAGATATTGTTTTGCTATCACCTCATCAACCAATAAAGACCTAGACCCATCAACAACAATAACGCCATCATCCCAACCTCTTCCAACCTAACCCTAAATCTAACCAATTGATGCACTTCTCTAGACATCTCCTTTTCACCATCATCAATATGCACTAGGCTACCCATAGACACCCTACTCAAAGCATTTGCCACCATATTTGCCTTACCCGAATGATAATGCACACTCGTGTCATAGTCTTTGAGAAGTTCTAACCATCTCCTTTGTCTCAAGTTGAGGTATTTTTGAATAAAGACATATTGGAGGCTCTTGTGATCAATGAACATATTAACATGTACCCCATACAAGTAGTGACACCAAATCTTTAATGCAAGCACAATGATAGCTAACTCTAGATCATGGGTAGGATAGTTTCTTTCATGTACCTTGAGTTTCCTAGAAGCATAAGCTATGAGATTATCATTTTACATCAACACACAACCCAAACCAACCCAGGAAGCATCACAATACACCACAAATCCCTCAAGCCTATCCGATAGTGACAATATAGGAGCGGACACAAGCTTGTCTTTCAATTTTGGAAGCTCTTCTCACACTCATCGTTCCACACAAACTTAACCTTATTTTGAGTCAATTTTTTCATAGGAGAAGAAATCAAAGAGAAACCATTTACAAACTTTCTATAATAACTGACTAGGCCCAAGAAACTCCTAATATCCGACAGAGTCAATGGTTTAGTCCAATTTCTAATCACATCAGTTTTCTTAGGATCCACCTTAATAACATCCCCCGACACTACATGACCGTAGAATGCAACCTCCTTCAACCAAAATTCTCACTTTTCATATTTATCATACAATTTCTCCTCCCTTAACTTTGCAACACTACCCTCAAATGATCGATATGTTCCTCCCTACTATTTGAATAGATCAAAATATCATCAATGAAGACCACAACAACAGAAATCAAGGTAAGGTTTGAAAACCTTATTCATTAGGTCCATGAAGATGGTCAGTGCATTGGTCAATCCAAATGACATCACAACAAACTTATACTTCCCATATCTAGTCTAGAAGGTCGTCTTGGGAATATCAGGCTCCCTCACCCTCACTTAATGATACCCGAATCGAAGACCAATCTTAGAGAAATAGTTAGCCCCTTGCAATTGGTCAAATAAATCATTAATTCTTGGAAGAGGATGTCTATTCTTTATAGTGATCTTATTGAGTTGCCTGTAGTCAATGCACATTCTAGACAACCCATCCTACTTCTTTACAAATAACACCAGTGCACCCCAAAATGATTGGCTAGGTCTAATAAATCCCTTTTCCAACAAGTCTTTCAATTGTTCCTTTAACTCTTTCAATTCCGCTAGGGCTATATGGTAAGGAAGAATGGAGATAGGTTGAGTATCGGGGAGGAGTTCTATACCAAAATCTATTTCCCTTTCGGGAGGAACACTAAGAAGGTCATTTTTGTAAAACATCAAGAATCTCATTTACAATTGGAACTGACTCTATTGAAGGGACTTTGGACTCCACATCTTTAACCCTCACAAGATGGTAAAGAAACCCCTTGAGATCAACTTACAGGATTTAATGCACAAAATAAATCTACCCTTGACCATCATATCTTGACTTTCCCACTCAAGGATGGGTTCATTAGGAAATTGAAACTTGACCCTATAGGTTATATAATCAATAGAAGCATAGTAGACATGTAACCAATCCATTCTAAGAATAACATCAAAATGTCTAATTCCACAAGATCACAAGACAAAAACTTATGCAAAATGCAAATAGGATAACTTATATAAACTTTCCTAGCAACAACAGAGGCACCAATAGGAGTAGACACTTCATCTGACTCATGCAATAACTTGGGGGCAAGATGGAACTTTTTTGCAATAAAAGGGGTAACGAAGGAAAGAGTGGCACCCGGATAAATCAAAGCATACACATCAAAGTCAAAGATTTTCAACATACCGGTAACAACATTGGGAACCTCCCCAACCCCTTGCCTCTCGTTTAGAGCATAAAATTGATTTTGCCTTGGATAACCACCTTGAAGATCACCTTGAGGACCACCTCTACCCAATGGAATTGCAATGGCACCCCTGCCCTTGCTACTGTTTCTTGGACAATCCACCCTTTTGTGACCAAGCTCCCCATAATCAAAGCATGCATTAGAACCCTTCAAACACGAGCCCATATGACACTTCCAACATGTAGGACACACATTAATGGGAGCGATAACATGAACACGTTGAGGCCTAGGGAGGTCATTGGCAAACCCCCTATTAGTGGCATGATAAAACCTTTGGCCTTGAGGAAACTAGCCACCCCTTTGGAACTTACCCCCAAGACGGGCCATCTTGGCCTCATACCCCCTCTCTTTCTCAATTTCTCCTCCTCTATTTTCTCAGTATAGGTCAGCAATTGAGAAAAGTCCATGTCACTAATTAGCATGGTGGACCAACATTCTTCATTTAACAAGTCGGAGACCCCTATTATGAACTTATTCATCCTAGATCTAGGATCTACCACCAAATGAGGAGCATACTTTGAAAGTTGATTAAACTTGAGGGCATACTCCCCCACACTCATAGCACCTTATTTCAAGTTCATAAACTCCACTAATATGGCTTCACTAAGCTCAAGAGGGAAAAATCGACTAAGGAAGGCCAATTTGAACTCCTCCCAAAGCACCACATTACCAATCCCCTTCTCACCCTTCCATTGATTATACCATATTTGAGCTACCCCCATGAGTTGGTACGCCACCAACTCTTCCTTTTCATTTGGCCTAACACACATAATAGATAAGATTCTATAGACCTCATTAATGAACTCTTCTGAATCTTCATCCACCTTTGACCTATAGAACACCAGAGGATTTATCCTCATGAAGTCTCTTACCCTAGCTCCCGAGGTAGTAGCATGAGGGGCTTGGGCCCCTGATTGGGCCACAACTTAGGCAAGCATAGTGAGAGCATCTCGAAGCTCACCATTAGTAGGTTGCTCCTTGAGAGTTTGGGCCTTTCGTCCTCGAGTGTTTGGCATGATCTAGCATAGCAAGGAATAATCATTAAGGGGAAAAACTTACCACAACACTATAGAATGACTTAGAATATAAAGGTAGGAAATATTTTCTAAAATGCCTCATAGCCTCCTATTCATAGTTATGGCACGCTTCACAATGATGAATAGGACTCTAATCGATGCGGTGTGTTGGACTCCGAGGATCTATCAACTTGGTGCTCTAATACCAAGTTTGTTATGACCTAAGACTAGGTCCTAGACATGACACAATGAATGGGGAACCCGAAGGAACCCCAAACAAACCTCTTAACTTGTCATTACATATCATTAGTCACAGAAGCATATAAAATACATTAAAGAGCAAGAATAGTGGCAAAAAGGCAAAGGGAAAAGCTTGCACAATATCATAATCAAGAGATAAGAATTGAAACTTATATCATAGGTAAATAACATGTCCAACAACTACCTCTAATACATAGATAAGAGTGAGGGCCAAGATAAAGAAACAGGTCTCACCCTCATAGTCAAATAGAAAATAAAGAAGAGTGTCTCAGTAAATAACAAGAAAGCATAGATTAAGGTCCCTGAAGTGGAGGACTCACCAACTAGCTTGAGTAGCACTAAACTAGCCATATCGAGGAGGAGGATCAACTTGGGCTTTGATTCGTACATGGTGATATCATGTAGTCAAGAGTATGCGTTAGTACGTTTAAATGTATTAAGTATGCAGGATGCAATGCAATAAGAATTAGGCACCATGATCAAAATGCATAACAATAGGTAATAAGCATAATTTAACAATATGGTATGTATGACCAATGCATAAGTAAAACATGCTTAAGTAGTTCATGCGCATATAGGATATCTTATGTGTAGAAGAGACCAAGCTAGATTTCCAAGGTACAAATCCCTTGGTAAGTTAGTGATGACGCCGCCCCATCACTTAGGTGCTGAAGTACAAACCTCTCACTGGGTTGGTGACAATTCCGCCCCATCACTCGATGGAGAAGTACAAACCCTTCCCTAGGTTGATGAGTACAAATCCTCATCTAGGTTAGTGATGATACCACTCCATCACTAGGTAGAGAAGTATAAACCCTTCCCTAGGTTAATGAGTACAAACCCTTATCTAGGTTATCCAGATTCATAATCCCCTGGGATTAGGCATGGTCTAATACAACACTTTATATATATTATATCATATATATAAGCTCATTTCATCATCATATAGTGAATCATATCATATCTCCAGGGTTTGGTCCTTCAACTCCTCAAGAAACCATATGTGGACATTTTATCAAACACTTAGATGGTGTGTAATGCCAGTATAAAACCAGAAAATATTAAGATGAAATCATGCAAGAAAATCCATTGTAAAACCATCAATGAACACCTTGCAACACCCTCAAGAAATATACATCAAAACCCCTTCTCAAATCTTATAATAGATCAAAGATGTTTAGCTCAAAACATAGCACAACAATAACAAAATTTCATATAGCTTTAACATAGTGTGCAGTGAATTTCATAATAATTATGACCCATTTGTAAATCAACTTTAAATCATGCAAATTGAGTAAAAGGAAGTTTGGGTAACATGTATGAAAGGAACCTATGAAAGAAACTCACAAACCTTAGGTTGGAGATGAACTTGGTAAAGATTGGAGATGGACACTTGAAGATTGAAGAAGAACCTTGTAGGAGAACCTTAGCTTGAGATGAGGGTTTGGGACTTGAATTTGTGAGTGAAAATATGGCTAAGTGTTTGAGTGAGTATTGGAAAATGCTTTGGGTAATATGAGGGTGAAATTTGGCTAAGTATAGATAAAAACACATTTGAGAATACTTTGGCCCAAGACTTGGAAGTCTTGGACATAGTTAAAAAAAGCTAGCCACTTTTTGTACTGTGGTGCATCGCGAGGGTGTCGTGGATTTCTCTCTGGAATTCGCACCTAGAAAAATTATAATTTCTAATATTTTATTATTATATTATAGTTAGACCCTTTTCCCCCTAATTTTGACCCCCTGAATAAGAATATGATGAAGTTGGACATTCGAAATAGCAAATGGATTTTGAGATATATGCAATTTAAAATTTTAAGCATTCTGAGGCACATTTTCGGGTACTTTTGGGGGTTGTTCACTCTAATCCAATGGAATCAATGAAAATCCATTTCAAGAATCCTTATTCAAAATATTAACCAAAGTCAAATATTGATCCTTTTTAACTCAAAGTTCTAACTTAAGAGCTCAATTCCACAAAATAACTCCAAATTTAGAAACAACGACTCTCCAAGACTAACTTTCATATTTTGAAGATGGTAGAACTAACAAAATTTTATTTTGAGACTCGTAACTCTTTTTAGTAATAAAAAGCAATTTTCAAATAATTTAATCCCTTTAAAAAAAAGTCAAAGCCAAAAAATTCTTATTTTCAATATGAAATTTAAAAAACTGAGTCCATCATTGATCAAAGTAAGAACAAATATTAAGAGGGGCAAAAGGATAATTATTTTGAAAAACACAAATGACTTGCAAGGTCATTACATCATCCATTACTAAAAAGAATGTCTGTCCTTGAACATAAAGTAAAAAAATACTCAAATCCTAAAAAATGAGGATAACTAAGGCTCGCCTATCAAACTTGATCTCTCAAATTGTGTCTCCCATGGGTCATTGTTACAACTAAACGTTCATTAATATGATCTCCTTAATCCTAAGCTTACGAAATATCTTTCTAGAGTGGCCCCAAAATCCTCCTCATAAGTCATGTCCGAAACTAAATTTGCTAAGTCAAATGAGATAATATCAAACTCATTCAGTGCATATCATCAATGTAATGAAACATAAAATACTAGAACAACTAATGATAGACTAGGTTGTAAAGAGAGTCTATAATCCACCTTATTAACAAGGCTTAGAATCTTAAAAGGACCGATAAATCTAGGTTGAGCTTGCCCTTCTTCCAAACCTTTTGGAACCCTTGATAGGCAATATCTTCAATCACACACTGTTAGCCTCTGTGAACTTTAAGGGTTGAACCCTCTTATCAAAATAACTCTTTTGGCAACTATAGGTTGTTAATAATCGACTTTGAATCAAACGCACTTGCTCCATGACATCTCTGAGCAAGTTAATATCTAAGGTATCTACCACTACTATGTAAAATAAAATAATGGACAACCTACAACTCCAATCATATAATACCTCAAAAAACTCCATATAAACAAAAGAATATTAGTTGTTATTGTAGGCTAAAGGTAAATGCTAATCCCATCAAGAATCGAAGTCATCACATATAGCCAAAGAATATCCTTTAATACCTGAATCGTCCTCTTTGACTAGCCATCAGTCTGAGGGTAAAATATTTCTACTCATATCCATATGAGTACCCAAACCATGCTATAATGCTATCCAAAATTGATAAGTAAACAATTAACCTCGATCAAGAACAATGGAAATATGAAACTCATGAAGTCTAATTATTTGACTGATGTAAAGCTGAGCCAACATCTCTGCCGAATACATAACCTTAACTAGAATGAACTAAGAGGACTTAGCCAACAAATCTACAACAACCAAAGAATCATAACCACCTATGTAATGGGAAAACCTACCACAAAGTCCATGGTAATTCACTCCCATTTTCATGTAGGAATAGGCATTCTTTGAAAACCACCTATAGGTCTTTGGTACTCACACTTAACCTGCTGAACTATTAAACACTAGACTCAAAGTCTGAGCAATTCCTTTCATGCCATACCAATAATAATGCTAGCTTAGGTCATGAAACATCTTTTCTACTCATGGATAGGTAAAATAATATGTATAATAAGCCTTTTAAAGAATCAACCTAGTCAAGTCATCTACTTTAGGCTTATAAATATGTCCTCCAATCCTTAAAACCCTATTAGGATCAAGCATTGCTTCCTATGATCCCCTCTAGTTACTTTGTCTTTTATGAGACATAATTTTCATCCTTAAATTGCGGAGCATAAATTTGATTCATTAATGAAGAAAGAGCCTTAATGAAGGCAAGCGCACCATTATCATCCAAAAGATCTAATCACACTAAAGCATTAGATAGCCTCTGAATATACCTAGACAAAGGTCTCTCCTCCATACAAATAGCTGCAAGACTCCTCATGCTAGAAGTTTTTCTATATAAAGCATTAACCATTTTGGCTTTTCCCAAATGGTATAGAATGATCAAATCATCATTTTGCAGTATCTTGATCCACCTCTGTTGCCCAAGTCTCTTTGGATAAAGATATACTACAAAATATGATGATCTGTGAAAATCTTTGTCTCTCTCTCTCTCCCTATATATATATTGTCTCTACAACAAATACCATTGTCGCCAACTTCAAATCATGGGTAGAAACATTCCTTGCATGTGACTTTAATTTCCTATAAGTATAGGTAATCACCTTCCTTTTCTGCATAAAAACACCCTCTAACCACACTCTAGAGTGATCACAATGTATATCAAAGTCTACGCCATTTTGGGCAATGTCAAAATAGGGGCTAAAGCGAACCATTCCTTGAGCTTTTGAAAACTCTCCTCACATTCATCAAACAAATGAAATGTCACATTCTTTTGAGTGATACTAGCCAATAGAACTGCTATGGTATAGAAACCCTAAACAAACCACTAATAATATCTAGCAAAACCCATAAAACTACAAATTTTTTTAGCCGATGTATGCCTAGTCCATTCTTGTATTGCCTCTATCTTAGTCAGATCTATCTGATGCCTTATTTGATAATTACGTGCCCTAATAATGCCCCTAATTGAGCCAAAACTCAAATTTGGAAAATATTGGATATAACATCTCCTCTCTCATCCTTTGAATACGATCCTCAAATGACTAATATGGTCTACCTCAATCTTAGAGTGCACCAAGATATCATTGATGAAGACAATCACATATGAGTACAAATATAGGTAGAATACCACATTAATCAACTCTCAAGGGGGTGTTCGTCAACCCCAAGGAAATCATTAGAAAGTCACAATGACCATATTAGGTTTGAAAGTCTATTTTAAGAATTTTAGAAGAACTAACCTTCAGTTAGTGATAGACAGACCTCAAGTCAGACTTAAAGAATAGAGTTTCCCCTAAATTTTATCAAATAAATCATGGATGCATCGAAGAGGGTAGTTCTTCTTGACAGTTATCTTGTTCAACTGCCTATAATCTATCTTGACCCAAAATCGAGTATGATAACACTTTGCTTAACCCACCAAGATATGTTGACCTAATTAACTCATAATGACCATTAAGGTCTAAATGTCTATTTTAGGAATTTTACAAGCACTAATCTTTAGCTGGTGATAGACAGACCTTAAGAAAATCTTAGAGAACAGAGTTTCCCCTTAAAGTTTGTCAAATAGATTATTGATGAATGGAAGAGGGTACTTCTTCTTGAAAGTTATCTTGTTCAACTTCCTATAATCTATCATGACCTAAACTTGGGTATGATGACACTTACCTTAATCGACCAAAATATGTCAACCAAATCAATAGTCTGAAATAAAGCAAGCAAAATTTGAAGAAGAAGAAAAGAAATTAACAATAGATAAAATAATGGTTTACAAAACACAATTCTAAAATTCAACCCAAAACCTGGTGTCATATATAAAATTCACTACAAAAAAAGTTATAATAAAAAATAAATGATACAAATCTCAATGTCTTAGTTCTCAAATATAACAAAAACATAGTATAAAGGAAGCTTGAAGCTCCATCAAAAACATAAGTCACTATTTCTCAAGTAATCAAGAAGCTCAGTCCATGAAGGGAATAGAGAAGTTAGGAGGATCTTGGATCATATCCTACGTAGGTGTAAAAGCGAAGGATAAGTACCAAACAACGTAATACTCTGCAAGAAAATACTAAGCTTAAAGTAAAGCAATGAAGAACACAAATATCATTGACCCTACCATCGAAACTCAAAAACTACAACATGCAATTAAGATCAAACCAACTTTACAAAATGTCATGACTCAAGCCTAGGGCCTAGGATTTAAATAATGAATGGAAACCTGAAAGTCCCCACACAAGCCTCATAGCATCCATACACACATTATTGATTCAGAAGTGTAATTCAATTATTAAAAGTGATACTGGGGGGTAGGGGTCTTTGGACTCAAGCTATAGGATAAGAGGGTATGGGAGTCATTGTCACACATTTTAACAAGTAGATGTAAGGGACGTGAATTCAGTACTCAAGCTATTGGGTAGGGAATATGGGACTTGTCGTCACATATCCAATAATAATAAGTCTAAGGGGAGGATTTATATGACTCATACTATGGGAGTAGGGACTTAGGAGTTTCATCATCATATCATAACTATCACAATCCAAGCCTAGGGCCTAGAAGTGACATAGTGAATGGAAAATCTAACGACATTCCAAATAAGCCTCTTAGCATATCTCATACACATCCTTGGTTGCAAAAATGAAAATAAAATCAATAAGAGTCAAGTGTAAAAAGGGAAGCAGGACTAAGGGAATTTTTTTATAAAAATAGAAACGTAAGAAGAGTCAAGCTCAAAAGCATATAAGAACTTAGTATCCAACAACACCTCTACTTTAGAAGGGAGTAGAGGTCAAGACACTTCCCAGGCTCACCCTTATGATAACAAGTTTTCAACATAAAAGAAGTCTTGAGATAGCATGAGTAATACAGATATTTTCCTCAGAGTTGAGGACTCACCAAAGCTTTTTTCGAAGTACTGAACAAGCCACGTGGAGGAGGAGGATCAAAAGGAGCTTCGATCCCTATATGGTAATATCATGTAGGTATGAAGTATACATTAGTATGTTTGAATGTACTATTATGCGGGGTGCAATGAAACAAAGATATAAGCCAATATACTCAAAATGCATAATCATAACAAAACATGGGCATAGCACCCCCTATCAAAGTGGTTGAGACATATCACCCCTTTAACAAAGTGTGGTCAACTTGCAACACTATAGACACTTTTCATGAATTCAATACATGCATACAGTCCCTTCATCATCATAGAATCTCTTAACTCATAGCTATGCAATAGACTATTAGCAACTCAAGAATCATTAACAAGACATTTTATCAAACACTTGCCGGGTGTGTAATGCTAGTTTGAAATTATGCAATTCAAGAATGAAATCATATGAGAAATCCCAATATAAATCAACCTACTAAAACTTGGTAATGCCCTTATGCATGATACATTAGAACCTTCATCAAATCTCATAATATCTCATAGATTTATAGCTCAAAACATGCTTAAACAATCAATATTTTATGAAATCCTAACATAGTTTATAGTCAAAGTTCATAGTAAGAGATACCCATAGATAATCCAACTTGAAAATATGTAATTTACAAAAAAAGGAAGGTTGGGTACCATGGGTGAAAGGACCCAAAAGTTGAAACCTACATACCTCAAATTTAGGATTTCCTTGATGTAATTGAATGAGAGCCTGAAGCCTGAATGAAGTTCTTGAGATCCGGAATTGAGTTTGGGACACTTGAATTTGGATGAAATATTTGACTAAGTGTTAGAGACGGTTTTGAGGGAGTCTTGGGTGGTATAGAGTTGGAAAATGTCTAAGTATAGGTGTTTTTACGGATAGGAGGGCATGGGTCCAAGACCCCAAAGCATTAGGCTGAAACAAAAAACTAGGGACAAAATATCACTGATTCGCGCCCCTGGCACATTGCGGCCAGGGTGCAGATCAATACTAGATAAGGAATTTTTTGGAAAATGAAATTTTACTATGGTTGCTCTAAAATTAGGGTTATACCCATATTTCCACTCAATGTTTTTCCTTGATCATGAATATTAAGACAGATTTTTAATATGATGCACGAATTTTGAGATATATGGAAATTACAATTATGGTATTGTTGAAGCACATTTTTAGGCATTTTTGAGGTATTTCACATATTTAGTAAGAGATATCAATCGACATAGTCCAAGAAGCTATAACTTGGACTCAAAGGCATGACAATATCTTGGTGCAAGTGACCGGGCATGACACCCCCCACCGAAGTGTGGTTTACTTTGCCAAGGCAAACTAAATATGATAATATGAACTAGATGGATCCACTAGTAAGGCAAGAGTAATATTCATAATCTTATGGTGGCACATAGTTTAGAGACTAAAGACTTTATATAAGGATCCCTTGAGTTGAGCCTCCATCTTAAGCCTCAATCAGCTTTAAGTCAAATCCCATGGGATACTTGAAATAATCATATTTAATAATAACATGACTAACTTGTAAGAGACTTGATAACATGACATGAGTAGGTTGTAAACATGCTTGACATCTAATAGTGAGCCTAACTTGAACATGAGAATAAATAATAATCATACATGATCCTTGCCTTGAGATGAATGGCCCACAAGAGGTTAAAATCTTGAAATAGGGCTCAACTAGATACTTGTAAAACCATAGATACTTTTCAGGAATTCAATAAATGCTAGTACTTAATCATCATGAAATCTCTTGACTTGTAAATCATGTAATAGTTTATCAACAACTTGAGAATTCTTGTCACATAATTTTATCAAACACATGATGGGTTCATGATGCTTGTTCAAAATCATGCAATTCAAGAGTAAATCAAGAAGAGTAAACTAAATGAAAATTAACCTACAAATATTGTAGTAAAACCCTCATTTAAGGTTTCTTAAAGTTCATCACGAAAGTTCATAACAGTTCGTAGTTTCCTAGCTCAAATCATGCATAGTCTTAATATATAAATTCAATTCATGGAATAAGTTTGAAATAGATGTTCATGCATAATCAATCAATACTTGATAAAACCCCAACAAAATTTATGTTCATATTTCATTAAAAAGATACCCATAGGTAAAATATAACTTAAACCTTGAATTTAAGAGAAGGTTGGGCTCCATGGGTGAATGGACCCATGGATAAAGACTTGTGCCTTAAACTTTGAATTTCTTGAAATAAACTTGAAGTTTGAAATAGGTTCTTGAGTTAAAAAATTTATGTTGAAATCGTTGAGTTTGAATGAGAGATTTGATTAAGTCTTAGAGAGGTTTTAGAGAGGGTTTTGTGAGTTATAGAGTTGAAAAACGGCTATGCATAGAAGATTCCATATTTAAATGGGCATGGGTCTGACACCTCATAACTATATGCTTTTATGTATCCATGTTTCAAGCCTCATTTAGTTAGATTTTGGGCGTATTAGGTTCATGGGAGACTCCTAGTACCTAATCGAGTTCAAGACTTCCCTAAGAGTTAAGTTTAGGTGATAGTTCATGCAAGGGTCAACTTTAGATAAGTATAACATATAGCACATTTTGAATTAGGTGGATCATGACATTTCCAATGAAAACCCTTTGAGTTAGCTTCACAAATCACTTGGTTTCACCTCATTTTGAGTTCGGATGAGGGAGTTATAATCATTTTCATAAGCCTCTCCCATGCAGTGATCTCACACGGGCACCTATACGAGCAGTGGTGGCTTGTACGTGTTGTGTGAGGCCTGTAAGGCTAAGAAAATAAATATTTTGAGCCTAAGGCACGTACCATGACCATTAACATGGGTCGTGAGGCTTACCACTAGTCAAGCAAAGGGGCATGAAGGTGAGTAAGTAAGGCTTGGTATGCATGGAGGTGAGTTTGAGGATAAGGCATGGACCACGACCACCCACACAGGTCGTGGTAGGTGAAATGGGTCATGACCCTTGGCATGAAGCCTAGGAAACATTTTCTCACACCAAGTATGGTTCCACGAGCCTCCACATGGGCCATGAGGCTACACACGACCCGTGGAGGACTCCTGGTCATGACGAGATGTCTTTTTCCAATTGATTTTTAACTTCAATTTTTGGACTAAATACCTTGTCATGGGCACTCCACATGACCTGTGGAGTGCCACACGACCCATGGTACCTTTTGTGGGGCCACAATTTGCCCAATTTTCCATCTGTTCACTAATGGCATTTTCATAAATGCTAATTACTCTAATACCCTTTTTAGACTTCCAATGTTATCTTAACCTTCCTAAAAAAACCTAAAAAAGGTCCCAAAGGATCAAACTCATTACTTTCATCTAAAATACACTCTCAATTCTCTCAAAATCCTCCATTAAGCCCCAATTCAATTTCATGGAAACCTAAGAACGAGATTGGATTCAAAGATCATTTTAAGCCTCCATTCTTCCCAATCTCAATTCCAAGCAACACTAGACCTAAGGTATGTAGTGTTGAATCATTGGGTCCTTCCACACATAGTTCCTAAACCCTATTCTAATTAATAATGCATGACTTAAATTTGATTTTACATGTGGGTCTTGTATATTGAGAAATTTACTGCATAATGATTTTAGTTCATGAAAGTATGGTTGTTTTAGCATGTTTTGAGCTTCAAATGTTAGATCTAATATTGGATTTGATGAGGGTTTTTAATGTGAATGTATTGGGGATGTTGCAAGGTGTTGATTGATGGTTTTATCACTAATTTTCTTGTATAATTTCATCTCTAAATTGCATGGTCTTTTACTCCTATTACACACCCCCAAGTATTTGATAAAATGTCTGGATGTGGTTTCTTGAGTAGTTGAAGGTCAAAAGCATGAGTTATGATATAAATGATGTTATGACGATAAAATAAGCTTATGTATATGATTATTTCCATATGAAGTGTTGCACCAGAGTATATGATGAATCCTATATAAGGTGTTGCATTAGACCATACCCGATCCAGGGGGGATAAGAGCTCGGGTAACCACATTGGGGTTTATACCTATCAACCATTGGAGGGGTTTATACATCATCACCATGTTGGTAAGCTATGATTACTATCAACCATGTGAGGGTTTTATACCACAAAACAACCAAGGTGTTTATACCTTGAACAACTAGCTTGGTCTCTTCTTCACATATGATTTCCTATATAAGCATAAGTTGCTTAAGCATTGATCATGCATGGCATATTGTATATTATGTCTATTACTTAATATTGTGCATTTTGATTATGATGTCTACTTCTTGTTATATTGTATCCCATATACTTAGTACATTCAAATGTACTAATGCATAATCTTCACAACATGATATTACCATGTAGGAACTAGTGCTCAAGTTGATCATCATCCTCCTCCACGTGGCTAGCTAGTGCTATTCCAAGCTTGTTGGTGAGTCCTCCATTTCAGGGACCTTAGTCTATATTAATATTATTTATGTGTTGAGACACTATCTTATGTTCTATTGACTATGAGGGTAAGCCCGATAGCTTTGTCTTGGCCCCCACTCTATCTATATATTTAGAGGTGCTTGTTGGACAAGTCGTGTATTTATGATATGAGCTATGACTCCTTATCTTTGATGTTGATGTTTTGGCAAGGTATACCTTATCCCCTTGTTCCTTTTATTTACTTTATGCCTTTTATATGCTTCTACGACCAAGAATGTGTAATGACAAGTTAAGAGGCTTGCTTGGGGTTCCTTCAGGTTCCCTATTCGCCGTGTCACATCTAGGCCTTAGTCTTGGGTTGTGACAAACTTCATATCAGAGCACTAGGTTGATAGATCCTCGGAGTCCAACACACTGCGTCGATTAGAGTCCTATTCATGGTTGTGAAGTGCACCATGACTATGAGTAGGAGGCTATGAGACGTTTTAGGAAATATTCACCTTCTTCATATTTTAAGTCATGCTATACAGTTGTGGTAAGTCTTTTTTATCCCTTAAATGATTGTTCTTTGCTATACTAGATCATGCCTAACACTCGAGTATGAAGGGTCCAAACTCCCCAGGAGCAACCTACCAATGGTGAGCTCTGGGATGCTCTCACTATATTTGCCCAAGTTGCGGCCAATCAAGTCAACCAAGGGGCCCAAGCCCCTCATGCTACTACCCTTGGAGCTAGGCTAAGAGACTTTATAAGGATAAATCCTCTGGTTTTCTATGGGTCAAAGGAGGAGGAAAATCCACAAGAGTTCATTGATGAGGTCTACAAAATCTTGAATATCATGGGTGTTGGAACGAATAAAAAGGCGGAGTTGACAACATACCAACTCAATGGGGTAGCCCAAATAAGGTAGGACCAATAGAAGGGTGAGAAGGGGAATTGGTAATGTCGTGCTTTGGGAGGAATTCAAATCAGCTTAACTTAATTATTTTTTCCCTCTTGAGCTTAGGGAATCTAAGTTGGTGGTGTTTATGAACTTAAAACAAGGTTATATGAGTGTGAGGGAGTATTCCCTCAAGTTTAATCAACTTTCAAAGTATGCTCCTCATTTGGTGGCCGATCATAGATGTCGGATGAATAAGTTTTTTATGGGGGTCTCCGACTTGGTAAGTGAAGAATATCGGTCCACCATTCTAATTAGTGACATGGAATTATCTCAGTTGATGATATATACTGAGCAAATGGAGGAAGAGAAGTTGAGGGAGAGGAGGGGGCATGAGGCCAAGATGGCCCAATTTGAGGGTAAATTCCATGGGGTGATAGATTTCTTCAAGGCCAAGGGCCTACCCATACTACTAGTAGGGGGTTTTCCAATGACTTCCCTAAGCCTCAAGGTATTGGTCATGTGGCTCCTAATGATGTGTGCCCTAAATGTGAAAGGATTCATGGAGACCTATGTTTGAAGGGTTCTAATGCATGCTATGAATGTGGTGAGCTTGGTCACAAGAATGCGGACTATCCAAGAAACCATGGCAAGGGTTGGGGTGCAAATGTGGTCCCATTGGGTAAAGGTTGTCGTCACAACCAATTATATGCACTACATGGAAGGCAATGGATTAGTGAGGTTCCCGATGTTATCATCGGTATGTTAAAAATCTTTGATCTTGATGTATATACTTTGATTGATCCAGTTGCCACCCTTTTCTTTTTTTACCCTCTTTGTTGCTAACAAGTTCCATGTTGACCCCGAGTTGTTGCATGAGTCATATGAAGTGTCTACTCCTATTGGTGCCTCTATTATTGCTAGGAAAGTTTATAGAAGTTGTCCTATTTGCATTTTGCATAAGTTGATGCCTTAGGATCTTGTTGAATTAGACATGATAAATTTTGATGTCATTCTTAGGATGTATTGATTGTAGAATCCGTAAGGTCAAGTTTCATTTCCCAAATGAACCCGTACTTGAGTAGGAAAGTCAAGATGTGGTGGTCAAGGGTAGATTCATTTCATGCATTAAAGCCCATAAGTTGATCTCTAAGGGGTGTCTTTACCATCTTATGAGGGTTAAATATGTGGAGTCCAAAGTCCCTTCTATAGAGTCAGTTCTGGTTGTAAAAGAGTTTCTTGATGTCTTCCCAAATTAGCTTCCCGATGTCTCTCCCAAAAGAGAGATAGATTTTTGCATAGATTTCCTTTTCGATACCCAACCTATCTCTATTCCCCCTTATCATATGGCCTCGACAGAGTTGAAGAAGTTAAAGGAGCAATTGAAAGATTTATTAGAGAAGGGATTTATTAGGCCTAGCCAATCACCTTGGAGTACATCGGTGTTGTTTGTAAAGAAGAAAGATGGGTCACTTAGAATGTGCATTGACTACCGATAACTCAATAGGGTCACTATAAAGAATAGGTATCCTCTTCCAAGGATAGAAGACTTGTTTGACCAATTGCAAGGCGCTAGCTTTTTGTCTAAGATTGATCTTCGGTCCGGGTATCATCAAGTGAAGGTAAGGGAGTGTAGATGGTCTTTCGGACTAGATATGGGCATTATGAATTTGTGGTGATGTATTTTGGGTTAACTAATGCACTGGCCATCTTCATGGACCTAATGAATAGGGTCTTCAAACCCTACCCTTAATTCCTTTGTTGTAATCTTCATTGATGATATTTTGATCTATTCACATAGTTGGAAAGAGCATATGCGGCATTTAGGGGTTCTGTTGCAAATATTGAGGGAGGAGAGATTGTATGCTAAATATAAAAAGTATGAATTTTGGTTGAAAAAGGGTGCATTCTTGGGTCATGTAGTGTCAGGGGATGGTGTTAAGGTGGATCCTAAGAAGACCGATGTGATTAGAAATTGGCCTAGACTACTGACCCCGTCAGACATTAGGAGTTTCTTGGGCCTTGCGGGTTACTATAGAAGGTTTGCGAATGGTTTCTCCTCCATTGCTTCTCTTATGATAAAATTGACTCAAAAGAAGGTTAAGTTTGTATGGACTGATGAGTGTGAGAGGAGCTTCCAAACATTGAAATATAAGCTTGTGTATGCTCTTATATTATCATTACCGGATGGGCTTGATGGATTTATTGTATATTATGATGCCTCTAGATTGGGTTTGGGTTGTCTACTAATGCAAAATAGCAACGTTATAGCCTATGCTTCTAGGCAACTCAAGGTGCATGAAAAGAACTACCCTATCTATGATCTTGAATTGGCTGCCATGGTGCTTGCATTAAAGATTTGGCATCACTATTTATATAGGTAGCATGATGATATGTTCACCGATCATAAGTGCCTCCAATATGTCTTCACTCAAAAAGATCTCAACTTAAGACAAAGAAGGTAGTTAGAACTTCTTAAAGACTATGACATGAGTGTGCATTACCATCCCGAGAAGGCAAATGTAGTGGCAGATGCTTTGAGTCAGGTGTCTATAGGTAGCTTAGCTCATGTTAATTGTGGGGATAGGGAGATAGCTAGGAGGTGCATCGATTGGCAACATTGAGGGTTAGGTTAGAAGAGGTAGGTAATGGTGTGGTTTTTGTTGATAGTTCCAAATCTTCTATGCTTGATGAGGGATAGAAAATCTAGATCTAGACTTCTCCTTGCTTGAATTGAAGGCCTTGGTGAAAGGGGGCAAAGTAGAGGTTTTCTCCCAAAGGGGAGATGGTGCCCTTAGGTACCAAGGTAGGTTGTGTGTGCCTTGTGTTGATGGTTTGAGGGAGAAGATCCTTTATAAGGCCCATAATTCTTCATATTCTATCCATCCTGGTTCCACCAAGATGTATAGGGACTTGAGATATGTGTATTGGTAGGGAGGTATGAAGAGAGACATTGCTAAGAAATTTTTTGGTTGCCATAGTTGTCAACAAGTCAAAGCCGAACATCAAAGGCCAGGTGGCCTAACCCAACACATAGAGATTCCTACTTGGAAGTGAGAGATGGTTAATATAGATTTCGTGGTTGGGTTGCCCAAGACTAGAAAAAGTTTTGATTCCATGTGGGTGGTGGTTGATAGGATGACCAAATCGGGTCACTTTCTACCGGTTAAGACCACATATGGGACCGAAGAATATGCAAGGTTGTACATCCATATGTTAGTGAGGTTATATGGGTTCCTTTGCGCATTATATCGGATTATGGTTCACAATTCACTTCACACTTTAGGAGGTCTTTTCAAAGGGGTCTTGGTACAAAAATTCACCTTAGTACGACCTTCCACCCTCAAACAGATGGCCAAGCCGAAAGAACCATTCAAACCCTTGACGATATGCTTAAGGCATGTGTATTGGAGTTGAGGGGTAGTTGGGATAACCATCTTCGTTTGATTGAATTCGCATACAATAATAGCTATCACTCCAGCATCGGTATGGCTCGTTTTGAGGCTTGTGAGGAGACGATGTAGATCACTGGTCGGTTGGTTTGAGGTTGGAGAAGTGACCTTATTGGGACTAGATCTAGTTATGGATGTTCTTGAAAGGTTAGTATGATTAGGGAAAGGTTAATAATGTCCCAAAGTCATCAAAAATCTTATGCCGATGTGAGAAGAAGAGACCTTGAATTCAAAGTGGGTGATTGAGTTTATTTGAAGGTTTCTTTAATGAAAGGTGTGGTCTGTTTTAGTAAAAAAGGAAAGTTGAGTCCAAGGTACATCAGTTCTTATGAGGTCTTGAAAAGGGTTGTCAAGGTATCTTATGAGTTGAAGTTGCCTAGTGAAACGAACTTGGTTCAACTGGTGTTTCATGTCTCTTTGTTGAGAAAATGTGTAGGTGACCCTAATGCCATTATACCTCTTGATGTGGGTGTTGTTGAGGATAACTTGACTTATGAGGATGTTCCAGTTTGGATTTTGGATAGGCAAGTGAAGAAATTGAGGAACAAGGAGGTGATATCCATTAAGGTCCTTTGGAGAAACCAACAAGTCAAAAGTGCTACATGGGAGGCCAAAGTGGACATCCAAAAGTTGTATCCTTATCTTTTCCACTCCACTAAAGCCTAAGGTACCAATTCTAAGCCCCCTATGTGATTTCAAGTGTTAAGTTTAGTTTTACATTGCATGCATTCATGTTCAAGTTAATAATATTTTGGGGATTTTGATGTTCATATTGGGATTTTCTTGAATACCATATTTAGGTGCATTGCAGCATCGATGTTTTACCAAAAATCTTCATGACTACTTTCCTTGTGTATGTTTTCCTAATATTCGGGGATGAATGTTCAAAAAGTGGGGATATTGTCGCACCCCATAAGTCTATGCTCTTATATATCCATGTTTCAAGCCTCATTTGGTTAGATTTGGGGTGCATTAGGTTCATGGGAGACTCCTAGTACCTAAATGAGTTCAAGACTTACCTAAGAGTTATTTTTGGGTGATAGTTCATGCAAGGGTCAACTTTAGACTAGCATAACATATAGCATATTTTGAACTGGGTAGACCATGACTTGTCTAATGAAAGCCCTTTGAGTTAGCTTCACAAATCACTTGGTTTCACCTCATTCTGAGTTCGAGTGAGGGAGTTATGATCATTTTTGTAAGCCTCTCCCGTGTAGTGATCTCACACGGGCACCTATATGGGCACTGGTGGCTTGTACAAGTCGTCTGAGGCATGCAAGGCTAGGAAATAATATTTTGAGCCTAAGGCATATACCATGACCAGTGGCACGGGTTGTGAGGCTTACCATTGGTCGAGAGGAGGGGCGTGAAAGTAAGTAAGGCTTGGTATGCGCGGAGGTGAATTTGAGGCTAAGGCATGGACCACGACGACCCACACGGGTCGTGGAAGGTGGAAAAGGTCATGGCCCTTGGCATGGAGCGTGGGCAATATTTTCCAGCACCAAGTATGGTTCCACGAGCCTCCATACGGGACGTGAGGCTCCACATGACCCGTGGAGGCCTCCGTGGTCATGTCGAGACTTTTTTCCAATTGATTTCCAACTTTAATTTTTGTACTAAGTACCTTGTAATGACTCGTGGAGTGCCACACAATCCGTAGGACCTTCCATAGGGCAACACTTTGCCAAATTTTTCATCCATTCACTAAGGACATTTTCGTAAATGCTAATTACTCTAATGTCCTTTATAGACTTCCAATGCTATCTTAACCTTCCTAAAAGACCTAAACAAGGTCCCAAAGGATCAAACTCATTACTCTTATCTCAAATACACTCTCAATTCTTTCAGATGCCTCCATCAGGCACCAATTTAAGTTCAAGGAAATGCAAGAACAAGATTGGATTCAAAGATCATTTCAAGCCTCCATTCTTCCCAATCTCAATTTCAAGCAACTCTAGACCTAAGGTATGTGGTGTTGAATAATTAGGTCCTTCCACCCATGGTGCCTAAGCCCTCTTTTGCTTAATAATGCATTATTTAAAGTTGATTTTACAGGTGGGTCTTGTATATTGAGAATTTTACTGTATAATGATTTAGTTCATGAAAGTATGATTGTTTTAACATGTTTTGAGCTTTCAAATCTTGGATCTAATGTTGAATTTGATGAGGGGTTTTGATGTTAATGTCTTGGGAGGGTGTTTCAAGGTGTTGATTGATAGTTTTATCACTGATTTTATTGCATGATTTCATCACTAAATTGCATAGTCTTTTACCCCTATTACACCCCATCCTAAGTGTTTGATAAAATGTCCGAATATAATTTCTTGAGTAGTTGAAGGTCCAAAGCATGAGATATGATATGAATGATATCATGATAATGAAATGAGCTTATGTATATGATTATTCCCATATGAATTATTGCCCTAGATTATATGATGAATCTTATATAAGGTGTTGCATTAGATCATACCTGATTTGGGGGGAACAAGAGGCCAAGTAACTATATTGGGGGTTTATACCCATCAACCATGCAAGGGGTTTATACTTCGTCACCGTGTTGGTAAGGTGTGATTACCATAAATCATGTGAGGGGTTTATACCACACAACCACCAAGGGGCTTATACCTTGAATAACTAGCTTGGTCTCTTCTTCATATATGATATCCTATATAAGTATAAATTATTTAAGCACGTTTTACTTAAGCATTGATCATACATGGCATATTGTATATTATGTCTATTACATAATATCATGCATTTTGATTATTACGTCTACTTCTTCTTCTATTGCATCCTACATACTTAGTACATTCAAACATACTACCACATACTCTTACCTACATGATATCACCATGTAGGAATCGGTGCTCAAGTTGATCATTCTCCTCCTCCACGTGGCTAGTTAGTGTTATTCCAAGCTTGTTGGTGACTCCTCCATTGTGGGTACCTTAGTCTATGTTACTATTATTTATGTATTGAGACACTATCTTATGTTCTATTGACTCTAAGGGTGAGCCCGACAGCTTTGTCTTGGCCCCCACTCTATCTATGTATTTAGAGGTGTTTGTTGGACGAGTCATATGTTTATGATATGAACTATGACTCCTTGTACTTGATGTTGATATTGACAAGCTATCCTTTAACCCCTTGTACCTTTTTCTTACTTTATATCTTTTATATGCTTGCACGACCAAGGATGTGTAATGACAAGTTAAGAGGCATGCTTGGGGTTCCTTCGGGTTCCCCATTTCGTGTCACATCTAGGCCCTAGGCTTGGGTCATGACAATGGGTCTATTACCCTAATGCCCTTGGATGAAATGGGAAAAATAAGAAAAAACTTACAGTGGTCTAAATCCCTAGCGCGACGTAGACCCAATGTGTAGGCCAACTTATACTAGTCTGGGCCCTAGGTGTCTCGCGGCCTAGGTGCAGACAGACACTGTAAATTTAGAAATTAGAGAAAATTATTTTTTACTACGGGTCTTTTGAAATCCGAGTTATACATATTTCCCACTCAATTTCTTTCCATGTTTAAGAATTTGAAGTTAAATTTCTGAAATCATGCATGAATTTTGAGAAATATAAAAATTACAATTATTGGGCATCCCAAAACACATGAGGTGTGTTTCAATATCTCCCCCTTGGGAACATTAATCACCGAATGTCAAAGAAACATGCGTAAGAGAAGTAATTATGTATATTTTAGCCCGGCATAAATGCAATAAATGCACCTAATCATCATTTTCAAAAAGTCTCAACATTAATGTCAAAAATCACCATAAACTTTAATACCTTAAACATGAATGCATGCAAAATGACATGAGGGCTGAAACTTAAGACTTGAAATCATAGATGGGACTTAAGTTATTACCTTATGCTTGAGTAGTGTGGAAAAGATATGGGTATCATTTTTTCATGTCCGCCTCGGCTTCCCATAAGGCACTTTTAACTTGTTGATTTCTCCAAAGGACCTTGACAGATGCTATATCTTTGTTTCTCAACCTTTTTACTTACCTATCCAATATTTTCACCTAGGCCTCCTCATAGGTTAAATTATCCTCTACAACACCCACAACCTCTAAGGGAACTATAGCACTTGGGTCACCAACACATCTCCTCAACGTAGATACGTGGAAGACGGGATGAACCATATTCATCTCCATAGGCAACTCTAATTTATATGCAACCTTACCAACTCTCCTCAAAATTCTATAAGGATCCACAATTCTTGGGCTCAATTTTCCTTTCTTGCCAAATCGGACCACAACCTTCATGGTTGAGACTTCAAGTAAACTAAATCATCAACCTTAAACTAAAGATCTCTTCTCCCAAATCACCAACCTTAAACTAAAGATCTCTTCTCCTCATATCGGAGTAGGACTTTTGTCTACTTTGAGCCATCTTCAATATCTCCTTTATCAACCTCACCTTTTCCAAAGCTTCCATAACCGAATTCGGGCCTAACAAAACCATCTCCCCCACATCAAACCACTCAAACTGGGATTTACAACGCCTGTTGATACCCAATTTTGACCGTCCTATAACTTATTTTAGATTGTCATTTGATTAAAATAGATATTTTTGGAACTTTTTAGATAAATGAGTTTATATTCAATTTTGTTCAAATACTTGCATATTTTAACATTCTCATTTCATTTTTAAAAAAGAGGGTTGTTAGTTATATTATTATTATTTTTTTTATTATTGCCATTATTATTATTTTGTAGTAATGTTGAATAATAGTAATATTCGTTGTTTGTAGTATTTGTTTTCATTGTTATTATTATTCTTATTTACTATCATTATTTATTATTTTTATTTTAGAGTTAAGAACATACTTATTTTTTACATAAAAATATTTTAACGTATTATATATATATAGTATGTATATATATACATACATATATATATGTATGTATATATATACATATACATATACATACTATCTTACTTTATTCATTTTTTCTCCAATTTAAAATAACAATTTTAATATGGTTAAATATTTTTACACAACACCTTTAGCATATATTACATATTTTCTTTATGTAGAAGATTATTATTCCACACACCTAAACATGCATGGTCACTATCCAAATACTAATCAAAGTTTTTGTGGGTGTCATTTTTCAAACAAAACAC